>PVLD010020708.1:0-33268 GCA_004027595.1 Dinomys branickii | reverse complement strand
TTCCCTACTATCTTCTCTATAATTTGGTATTTCCTTTAATGTTTTTGTGTTAACTAATGTGAAGATAACTATGTAATACAGCATCCAGTTCTAATTCCCTACTATATTCTGTATAACTTTGTATTTTCTGTATTGTTTATGGCTTTTCTGGTTCATATGTCTCCATTCTTTTGTCTTTAAAATAAAATTAAAAAAAAAAGAAAGAAATAGGGATGCCCCCGAGCTGGAAGGGATGTCCTTTGGGATACTGAGGTCATCCACGATAGTGGCGGAGGTTATGGAAGAGGAGGAAACCGTGAGCTGTTTTACCAAAAGTGTTTAATGAATGAGATGGAAAAAGGACAATGATTAGAAGGGGGAAAGGCTAGCACAGCCCAAATAGTATGGGCCTTGAAAGAGCCTGCTATTCAATGCTAAGAGTTCCTCAAGGCCTTCCTTCATTCTTCCCTTGCCATTCCACAGTCTTTACCCAGGTGAGCCATTCGTTCCTTGGCTTCGAACAGCTACCCTGACGGCCACCAAATTTATACTTCTAGTTCAGATTGCTCCTCTGAGTTTAAGACAGTTTATCTAACTGCATACATGACAGCTTTGTTTGGACCTATGGCCTTGTTTCCAACTGTGGTCCTCTTCCAGTCTTCTCTGTCTCTGTGGCATCATTATCCATTCAGTGGCCCTAAGAAGAGATCCCCAAACAAATCTTTCTTATCATCTTGCATGTTCAGTCCATTATCAGTTCCTATTGATTTCACCTCCTAGGTAGCTCCTGAAGTCATCTATTCCTCTTCGCCACCACGTTGGTCCATCGCCATCTGGTCTAATGCCACAGCTTCCCCACACAGGCATTTGGTCTCTGTTCAATCTGTTCACTCTGCAGCCAAAGTAATTTTTAAAAAATGCAAATTGGACCATGTCACCTGTCTGTTTAAACGCATCATGTCTGTCTCATTCTCTACTGGCTCTGTAGTAGCTAGCACAGTGCCAGGACAATATAATGGCTCAATAAATATTTGATGGCCGAATGAAGGTGAAGTAAGGTGAAGTGTTTGAAACCATGAGGAGAAAATATGTCCTTTGATCATAAAGTGAATTCTTAATCTTGGTCATAAACTAAACCTACGGTTAGCCCCAGTGTGAACTCAGTCCTCTGGGCAACAGCCTAAGTCTCTCTTTACAGCTGCTTATACCAGTGGCTTTCAATTCTGGCTTCTCAAAAAAGCTTAATATTTAAAAAGCACACTCCCCTGCAAAGTGGTATGTGGGGCGGACCTGGCCTAATTACATTTGGAAGCTCCTTAAGTGGTTTTAATGAGAACTGCAGCCGAGACCAATGTTCTATCCCTGCAAAGTGTGTGTGTGAGGCAGTAGCTGCAGGATGTGGGAGCTTGTGAGAAATGCAGGCCTCACTCGGGTTCTAAATCAGAATCTGCCTTTGACAAGGACCCCAAGTGATAGTATTTGGGAAGTGCTGCCAAGGAGTGGGACAGGAGGATGAAGAATCTCCTCCCAGCTTCCAGGGCAGTATGTGGTTGTGTGGAGTGACAGCAAATCTGTACTACCTTCCTCGTGTCCCAACCTAACCACAAGTTCCAGTTTTGCTAGGCGGGTGGGTTGCAATGCCAGGGTAGACAGTGTGAATGAGGTCTACACATGGACGAAACTCCCATCGTGACCAGCTGCAGCAAAGCAGAGGCTCCATTCCACCAGGGAAGCTGGGACCGGCAGAATATGCTCGCTAAGAGCTCTTTCTGATGAGCGGAAACAATAGAATAAAGAACCAGCCCTCGCGGTCCTGTCACGTCCCTGCACCCGACTGCTCAGCAGCCCGGCCTGGTCATGCTTCCCAGCGCCGCACGCACTGCAGCTTGCGCCAGGAACAGGCTCTCAGCCGCAGCTCTCTCTGGGTCTCTGCACTAGCTTCCCACCCCCACTGCAAATCCCTCCTCTAAAAGTAAAAATAAAAGTGATGAAATGTGTTGCAATTTTATTGTTGATTTGGTTTCTAAATGTCGGCCCTGTTTCAGGCAGTAGCCCCGATTCGTGGAGCTGGGCGGGAGTAAGTGGGGCCCGGACGCCCTCACTGCTGCGCTCTGGGGCTCAGCTAGCGCGTCTGGACTGGGGGCGGGGTCCCCAGGACTGCTGCTGCAGCGCCCGCCCGCGTCTCCCAGGGCAGCGGTGCCCGGGGACGGCTCTCTGAGGGAAGGCGCGCGGGCGGGCGCGGTGCTGCCCGCCTCAGGGCAGGCGACGCACCTCCGCGGAGCGAGCCGGTGCTCTTCCGGAGCTATGGTGGCACGGCCTGAACCGCCACCAGTCTGTCCTGGTACCTCGCCAGGAAATGGCTTCGTCCTGGAAGGTCGGCCGCTGTCTGCTGCAGTGAGGAGCAGAGTCTGAAAGCAGTTTGCACAAGCCCTGGCGACAGAAAACCTTGTATTCATTTTGGAGACTGATCCCTCAGAAGGAGCATTTAAAAAAAAGTTAAGTCAGGTCCCAGCTGCAGTTGAGCACCTGCCCCCGCGTGGGGCGTGAGGGTGGAGGAAACGCTCGGAAGTGCTGGAGCCGCCTAGGTCGCAGCGCCCAGGACGAAGCCTCTCAGGAGCCAGCTGTTTGCTGTGTAACTGAGAGCCATGTCTTCTGAGGACATTCAGACCATAGATTAAACACCCTCCTTGTCTTTCAGGCAGCTGGGTGTGGGTGGCAGCTGTCTCTGGCAGGGGACCCAAGGGCACCCAGCTGTTGCCTGGCCAGTGAGCCAATCTGCCTCCTGAGCCCTAAGCGTTGGGTTCCTTGTTGAAAGACACATAGCTTCTGAGAAAAGCACCAAGTGGCCGCTCTAGGAGATACACACACATCTGTATTGTCATGCCTGGATGCTCAGCACTTCCCTGGGGCCTGTACCCACATTCTTCCTTCTTGGCAGTAATTCGCTGGGTACAGTCATAGCCTGCACTGAAGTGCTGGCTCCTCACGAGCTTACTCTCACCCTCAAGCTTCTCTGTCTTTCCTCAGTTGTTTTGTATTCTCTTGTCTTTAGCTCTCTTCCTCTTCTTTCCACTTTTATTGTCTGCCTTCCTTCCTTTTTCTCTTTCATTCATTCATTCATTCATTCTTTTTTCCCCATTACTGGGGTTTGAAGCCAGCGCCTTCCCACTGAGTTATATCGCCAGCACTTTAAATTTTTATTTTAATTTTGAGAAAGGCTTTTGCCAAATTACCCAGGTTAGCCTGAAACTTGTGATCCTCTTGTTTCAGCCTCCAGAGTAGCTGGGATTACAGACATGTGCACTGTACGGTGTTTATCATCATATCTTATTTCTATTGATAGGGTGCCAATAGCAGCCTGAACTGTGACAACCAAGAATATCTCCAGGCAAACAAAATCATTCATGGGTTGAGAACCACTGATTATGGGGACATAGACATATAAAAGACCAAAATAAGGTAGAATTCACAATGTCTATTATCATTTTTAAGTTAACTAGCATGAACAAAGAAGTAACCACAAGAAGATAAGTCAAATAATTAAAATCATATCAGAAGTGATACAGATGTTAGAATTAGCAAAGACATTAAAAACAGTTATTATAACTGTATTCGGTATGATTCGGTATGTTCAAAAAGATAAGTAGATACATGAAAGATTGTTTTAAAAAGACATCAACCTTATTGAGATGAAAGCTATAATATGTGAGGTTAAAAAAACACAGTGAGTGGGATTAAGAGATTAGATATTGCAAAAGAAAAGATTAGTGAATTTGAACACAAGGCAATAGAAATATTCAAAATCAAACACACAAAAAACAATTTAAAAACGAATAGAGTGAACTGTAGGAAAAATTCAAGAGGCCTCATATGCATGTAGGAGAAAGGGAGAGGAGTGGGAAAAGAAAAATATATCTGAAAAACTAATGGCCAAAAGTTTTCCAAACTTGAAAATGATAAACCCACAGAACCAGAGATTTTAACAAATACGAAGTGTAAGACACATGAAGAAAACTACACCAAGGCAAAATATAATCAAATTGCTCAAAAGCAGTGGTATAAATAGAACATTTTACAAGCAGCTAGAGGAAAAAAAAAGATATTACATACAGAGAGAAAAAGGTAAGATTTTTCACTGTAGACAATGCAAATGAGAAAACAGTGGAGCAAAATCTTTACAACATGGGAGAAAAACCAGAACTGTCACCCAGGATTCTACATCAGACACAAATGTTGTTATGGTTAGAATGTCCCCTCCAAGTCCCATTTTTGAATGTGATCACCACTATAACAGTGCTCAGAGGTGGGACTTTTAAGAGATGTTTAGATCATGAAGGCTCCACCTTCTAATTGGATTAATCCCAGTGGTAAAAGAGCTTGAAGCTGTGAGTTCAAGTTTTATTTCCTGCTCTCTTTTACTCTTTTTACCCACCTGCCATGGGATGATAAAGCAAGAATTCTCTTGTCAGACTCTTCTGGCTCTATCATGGACTTGCTCCAGAAACATGAACCAATGCATCTCTTTTTGTTATAAATTGCCTAGTTTGTGGTATTCTGATCTAATAGCATGAAACAAATCAAGACAGGCATCTTTCAAAAATGAATATCAGCCAGATGTAGTGTTGCACTCCTGTAATCCTGGCTCTCGAGAGGCTGAGGCAGGAGGATCAACACAAGTTTAATGTCAGTCTGGGCTACATAGTGCACTCAAGGCAAACCTCAACTAAGTAGTGATACTGTTTTCAGGAAAAAAATGAATGCCAAGTAAAGACATTTTAGTTATACAAAAGTTCACAGAACACAGCACTAAAAGACTCACATTTCAGGAAGTGGAAGGCAAATGATAACAGATGAAAATATGGATCTACACAAAGAAAAAAAGAGCACTATCTTTATTTGCAGATGACATAATACTCTACATAGAAGACCCCAAAAACTGCACCAAAAGATATTTAGATCTAATAATCAAATTTAGTCACGTAGCTGGATACGAAGTCAACACTCAAAAATCAATAGCATTTTTGTACCTAAGTAACAAACTTACTGAGAGAGAAATTAGGGAAACCACGCCTTTCACAATACCACTGGAAAAAAAGAAATACTTAGGAATAAATCTAACAAAGGAAGTAAAAGATCTTTACATTAAAACTACAGTACTCTGAAAGAGGAGGTCGAAGAGGATATCAAAAATTGAAAAGATATCCCTTGCTCTTAAGTAAGAAGAACCAACAGTGAAAATGGTCTTACTCCTAAAATTTTCTACAGATTTAATTCAATCCCAATCAACATACCAATAGCATACTTCACAGAACTAGAGAAAAATTTACTAAAATTGATTTGGAGTCAGAAAAGACGTAGAATAACAAAAGCTATTCTGGGACAGCAAAGGAAAGGCAGGGGGCATCATAATCCCTGGCTTGAAATTATACTACAGAGCTACTGTGATAAAAACAGCATGGTACAGGCAAGAAAACAGACCTGAGGATCAGTGGAACAGATTACAAGATGAACAAATAACTCTAAACACATTCAGCCACCTTATTTTCAACAAGAGGATCAAATACCCTCACTGGAAGAAAGAGAGCCGCTTGAATAAATGTTGCTGCAAAAACTGGATTTCCACATGTCAAGTACTAAATCTGGACCCATGTCTCTCACCATACACTAAACTAAAATCAAAATAGATCAAAGATATAAATACTAAACCAGATACACTAAATCTGTTGGAAGAGAGAATAGATAAAAGTCTTGAAGACACAGGAGTAGGCAAAGACTTCATGAACAAAACTCCAATTGCACAGGAAATATTACAACTGGGATCTCATCTTATTAAAAAGCTTTTGGACAATAAAAGAATCCACCAACAGAATAAAATTTTTGGGAAAAATTTGTGTGGGAAAAAATTTTGCCAGCTGTTCCTCAGACAAAAGACTAATGTCTAGAATATATATTTGAAAAGGATTAAACTCCCCAAATTTAAAGACCCAGTCCAAAAATGGGCATCTGAGATGAACACACATTTCTCAGATGAGGTACAAGTTGCAAATAAATACGTGAAAAAATGTATGACATCACTGGTCACTTGAGAGATGCAAATTAAAACAATACTGAGACTGAATCTCACTCCAGAAAGAGTGGCTGTTATTAAGAAATCAACAAATAACAAATGCTGCCGGGGCTGTGGTGGAAAAACCCTTCTCTACTATTGCTAAGAGTGTAGAGTGGTGCAACCACTGTGGAAATTAGTGGAGATTCCTTAAAAATCTAGGACTAGAGGTTCAATTGGACCTAGCTATTCCCCTTCTTGGTATCTTCCCAAAAGAATTAAAAGCATCATACCACAGTGATATAAGCACACCCATGTTCATAGCAGCACAATTTGTAATACCTAAATCTTGGAAACAACCCAGATGCCCATCAACTGATGAATGGATAAAGAAGATGTGCTTTTTATACAATGGTGTACTACTCAACCATAAAGAAAGATAAACTTGAGACATTTATAGGTAAACAGATGAACTTAGAGACCATACTCTTAAGTGAAATAAGTCAGACACACATGTGTAAACATCATATTGTTTCTATAATGTGAGGTAAATAAGGACCAAAATGTGTAATAGACATTGCAAAATAGGCAGAAAGTGTTCAAGTGGGATGGGGCACAAGGGAAGTGGGAGGAAGAAAGGAAGGAAAGGAAAAAAAAGTAAGAGAAAAGGATAAAATGGAAACTGTAAATAAGAAGCGGAAGAGGGGCAGAAGGGAGGGAAGGGATATTGGGAAAGAAAGAATCAGGTATGTCATGTATTGGTACAAGTTCCTTATGATGAATGTGATCATTATGTATATTTATGTTGTACCAATAAACTTCATTAATGACAAAAATTAAAGTTTCATGGATCCTTAAAAAATGAACACCAGAAATATTATTTAATTATCTCTAAAATACAGTGAACTGTTTAAGCAAAATTAATGACAGCATGGAGTTTATAATACATGTAGAATGTAAAATCTATGACAGCAGTAGCACAGAGGTTGGGAGGGGGAAAATGAGCACATAGTATTGCAAAGCCTTTTAGTATATATGATGCGGTACATAACCCTTTGAGATAGACTGTGATAAGTTAAAGATATTTACAATAAACCTCAAGGTAGTCACTAAAATAACACAACAGAGTCAGAGCTAACACACCAATGTATTAGATAAAATAGAACAATAAAAAATAGTTAATTGATCTCAAAGAAAACAGAAAAAAGGAAACTCAGCCATAAAAAAGAATAAAATAACGTCATTTGCAGAAAAATGGATGGAACTGGAGAACAGCATGTTAAGTGAAATAAACGAGACTCAGAAAGGCATGTATCGCATGTTTTCTGTAATATGTGCAATCTAAACAAACTGCCATGAAAGTAGAAGGGAATAAGGGGGAAGAGATGTAGGGGAGGGTAACAGGAGGATGGATATAATAATAAATGCACTTTATCGAAAATCTACTGGAAAAGAAAGTAGGTAAAAGTCTTGAAGACAGGGGTAAGCAGAGAGTTCATGAACAAAAAGTAAATTGCACGGGAAATACTGCAAAGAATCAACAACTGGGATCTCATCTTATTGAAAAGTTTTTGAACATCAAAAGAAATCACCAACAAAGTAAAAAGAAAACCCACAAATTGGGAAAAAAATTTTAGCTGACTGTCTCGCAGACAAAAGACTTCTATCTAGAACATATAAAGAACTAAAAAAAAAAAATCAGCCCCCCTCAAATTCAAAGACCCAATCCAAAAATAGGCATCTGAGATGCATACTCACTTCTTAGATGAAGAAATACAAATGGTTTCTAAGAACCTACACAATAGATTGTATTTATCAAAATAGAACTTATTCTGAGCCATAAAATTTAAAATAATTCAAGTTATGCAAAATATATTATCTGACTATAGTGAATTTACACTGGAAATCATAATAGAAAGATTTCTGAAAAATACCTAAATATCTGGAAATTAACACACTTCTAAGCAATCCATAGATCAAAGAAATCAAAAGGAAAATTAGAAAGTATTTTGCAATGAATGCAAAAGAAAACACAAGTTAAGAAGAGAGATCGTGAATTAGAGTTCTCTAGAATAGAACCAATAGGATTTATATAAATATGTAGAAAAGTCTTTATTATGAAAGACTGGTTCACATGATGATGGAGGCTGAGAAGTCCCCTGGTCTGTTGTCTGTAAGGATGTGATAGCTCACTCTGGTGTCCACTTGAGTAAGAAATACCTGGCTGATTGGTTTAGCATAGTTCTGGGTGTGGATGATGGATTTATTGAAGAGGGAAGATCTACCTTGGGTGTGGGTGACACCAATCAATAAGCATATGGCCTGGGTAGAATAAAAAGGAAAGAGGAAGGAAATTTTGCTTCTGCTTTCTTGGAAGAGCTCCAGTCTCTGCCTTTGGATGTCTACTCCCAAGTTCCAAGCAGACTCTTCAGCCTTTCAGCACAGACCCTTCGTCTTCCTGATATGGACTCACATGGGACTCCACATATGAGCTTCAAGTCTTCAACTTTTGACTGAATTCTCTGGGTCTTCAGCACACAGCAGATGGCCCTTTTGCAATCTTCTACACTCAATTGCAGACAGTCATTGAAAAAAAAATATATATATATAATTTTTTTTTCCTAGTGACTCTTTATACAAAGGGGAAAGCCCAGAAAAGCTAGTGGCTTAGCTGTAGTACAAACCCAAAACCCTGAGAACAAGGGAAGCTGATAATGTAAGTCCTAGACCAAAGGACTAAGAACCAGGATTGCCAGTGTCTCAGGGAAAATGAAGAAGGATGTCCCAGCTTAGACAGATAGAACAAATTTGCCTTTCTTCCACCTTTCTACTTTATTCAGGCTTTTCATATATTATATAATGGCTACTCTTGTTGATGAGAATGGACCTTCTTCATTCAGTTTACTGATTCAAATGCTAATCCCTTCTAGAAATGCCTTTACAATCACACTCCAAAATAGTGTTTTACCAGATATGTAGCTATCCTTTAGCCCAGTCAAATGGAAACAAAACATTAATCCTCACAGGTTTTAAATCTGTGACCTCAATTTCCACCATAACAAATTAGAAAAAAGAGAAAGGAAATTAAACTCAAAATAGAAGGAAGGAAATCAAGGAACTAGAAAAGAAACAAATACAAAAATAAATGAAACAGAAAACTGGTTCTTAGAGAAGATCAATAAAACAGATAAATTTCTAGCCAGACTAATCAGGGCAAGAAGAAAGAAGACACAAATCATCAGTATGAATAATGAAAGGACTGAAAAACTACAGATTCTATAGATATTACATAGACACTAAGGGAATATCCAGAACAACTTTTTGCCAGTTAATTTGGCAATTTAGATGACATGGGCACATTTCTTGAAAGATGTAAAATATACAAATTCTGTTAAAAAAGGATAGGTACTATGAATAGCCCCTTATTAAATAAATTGAATTAGTCATTTAAAAAAACCTTACAAAGATAACCTCAGGGCCAGATAGCTTCACTGTTAAAGTCTATGAAATACTTAAGAATTAAATCTACACAATCCCTTTCAGAAGTTGAAGAGACTATTTTTTTCATTCATCACTGTGATAACAAAGACAGAGAAAAGATAATATAAGACAAGTGCAGATCAATATCTTTCATAAATATTCAAAAATTTTAGCAAAATGCCGGGGATGTGGGTCATTGGCACAGCACCTGCCTGAAGTGTGAGGTCATGAGTTTGATTCCCAGTACAAAAAAAGTTAGCAAACAAAGTCTAACAATATAGAGAAGGGAGAATATATCCACTTATTCTAGCAAAGCAAATTTGGCTTAACATTTCAAAATCAGGTAATGAATTAACCATATTAATAAACAGAAATAAAAAAGTCGTTATTAACTCTGCAGGTACAGAAAAAAATCATTTGACAAAAATCTAAATCCATTTCTAAGAAAAATTCTCAGCAAGCTGAGAATAGAAGGAAACTTTCTGAACATGAAGGAGGGTGTGATGAAAAACTTATATTTTCAATAACAACTGCTGGATCCTTTCCCCTAAGATAAGGAGCTAGTTAAGGATGTCCACTCTTATTCAGCATTTTACTAGAAGTTCCAGTCAGTGCAATTAGACAAGAAAATTAAATAAAAGTCATGTGGATAAGAAAAGAAGAAATAAGAAGTAAAGCTATCTTGCTTGCAAGTAACAAGACCACCAATGTAGAAAATACAATGGGATCTAAAAAAGTCTACTAGAACTGATAAGTAATTTTAGCAAGGTTTTTGGATATAAGATTAGTATGAAAAGGTCAGTTTTATTTCTATATACAAGCAATAAAAAACGGAAACTGAAATTTTAAAAAGTATATATGATTTATAATTTACCAAGGGAAAGAAACATGTTTTCAACAAATGGTGCTAGGACAAATGAACACACACATGCAAAACAGTGAAGATGGTTTCTTTCTTTAACAATTAACTCAAATGAGATCATAGACCTCAATGTAAGATGTAAAACACTAAAACTCAGAAGGAAATATATATATAAATCACTGTGCTCTTGGATTAAGCAATTATTTCTTAGATATGACACTAAAACCATAAACAACCAAGTAAAATGTAGATAAATTCAATACCATCAAAACTGAAAATTTTTGTGCATCAAGAAAGGAAAAGCTGGGCACAGTGCACACACCTGTAATCCCAGTTTTCAGGAGGCTGACACAGGAGGATCACTATGAGTTCGAGGCCAGACTCAACTACACAGTGAGACCCTGCCTCAAAAACAAACAAAAAATCATTAAAAGGCAACCCACACAATAGAATAAACTATTTTCAAAGTATATATTTGACAAGGATCTAGTACCCAAACTATATCAATAGCTCTGTATTACTAAAAAATTAAAAAATCAATTAAAAACTGGTCAAAGAATCTGAATAAGTACTTCTCCAAAAGCAGGTAGACAAATGGCCAATGAGTACACAGAACATCATGAGTCATTAGGGAAATGCAAATCAAAACTACAATGGAAAACCACTACACACCCACTAGGATGGCCACAATAAAAACGAAAACAGAAGTAACAAGTGCTTGGGCACCACTCATACATTACTAGTGGAAATGTAAAGTCATGAGGTAACTTTGGAAAACAGTTTAGTGGCTCTCCAAAAGGTAAACATACCATAATCCATGTTACCTAGGTAAATACTTGTAGGTATATTCTGGAGAAACTTGAAGACATGTATTCACACATGTATCTGAGAACAGTATATATAGCAGCATTATTCATAATAGCCAAAAATTGGAACAAGCCAAATGTCCATCAACCGATGAATGGATAAATGAAATGTGGTATATCCAACTAATGGGATATTATCTGGCAATAAAAATGAATGAATTACTGATATGTACTGTAATGGATGAACCTTGAAGACATTGTACTAATAAAAGAAGCCAAACTCAGAGGATCACATATTTTATGATTCTATTCATGTGAAATGTTCATAAGATGCAAATCTATACAGGCTGTATAGATAAGTGGTTGTGAGGAGCTGGAGAAAGAGGGGATTGGGCATGACTGGTAATGGGTATAGGACTTCCTTTTAGGATGATGAAAATATTTTAATATTAGATTATGGTGATGGTTGAAAAACTATAAATATAATAAAAACCATTGAATTACATACTTGAGTAAGTTCTATGGTATGTAACTTATACCTCAATAAAATTATTAAAATAATTCAGTTATAAGAAAACTAACCAAAAATAAGGCACCCAATATTTGAATACATTCTAGGACAAAAAAGTTGGAGAAGAAATCACATATAAATACATAGAAAGATGTCTAACATCATTTGTCATTAAGAAGATAAGAAAACCATAGCAAGAATCTACTATAGACCTATTAGAATGTCTACAATTAAAAGACGACCATACCAATGTTGGTGAGGATATGGAGAAATCGGAATTCCCATTAACTCTTGGTGGTAATGTAAAATGGTATGATCATTTTGAAAAATAGTTTGATGTTTCTTAAAAAGTTAAATGCACACTCACTGTATTCCTTGTCCACACAGAGGCTTGCATGTGAATGTTCATAGCAGTTTAATTTGTAATCACCTCAAACTAGGAAAAAAGTCACAGATGTGGCCGAGTGGATAAACAAAATCAACAAGTGAGTGAATAAACAAAATATGGTTGAATACTACACAGTGATTAAAAAGTAATGGCCTATCAGTACACAGAACATTGTTAATATATACAGCAGAATGAATGAATTTCAAAAAAATTTTGCTGGGTGAAAGAAACCAGCAAGAACAAAGAGTAAATATGTTGTTACTTCTTTTATAAAAATCCTAGAAAACACAAACTGTATATCAACAGAGAGATCAGTCGTTGCCAGGGGATAAGGGAGAGGACCTGAGGGGTGGGATTACAGAGGAGCAGGAGGAGACTTTCGGGAGTGATGGAACCTTGATGATGGCAGTGGTTTCATGGGCTTATTATAAGTCAGAACTTAGAAAATTCTACACTTTTCATATACTGAGTACAAGTAGTACAGCTTATTGTGTATCAATTACACCTCCATACCATAAACAAAAAGGAGGCGTTTAAACAGATAAATTGCAAAGACATCTCCAACTCTGCTTCTGTGGTACCTGTTGGAGGAAATTATCCAGATGCCTTCTAAGAAAAATGTATTGTCCTGGGATGCCCGAATCATTGAGAAAACCGAAGATTTTGCAAAGCGTCTGTCTACCTTTCTTGGAGTATGTGACAAAGCCTCAAGAGCCAGTGGGATCAAGAGGGAAGCACATACCATCAAGCAAGTGGAAAGACATCCAGGACAGAGGAAACTGGGGAAATGACAGTGCTACTCTCTGCAATGTCTTGAAATGTATGATTCAGAGGATTGGCTCTCCACGCACATTCCAAACCGGTGAAGCATTGCAGGGCCGTGAATGCATAGACATCCCAGGGGAGAAAACAATGGAAGACAAGATGGAAATGTGAAATGGCCTTTTTAGGTCTCTTGACCTAATGCAAGGAACTAAGAGGATATGGAGGAAGAGGTGGAAGTGTCCCTTCCCTGCAGGAAAGGAGATTATGACTTGATGGGGATGGGGAAATCAAATGTGAGAAACTAAAGACCAGGAATGTTGAGCCTCCAGGGATGCCTTTTAGATGGCCGTGCTAGAAGAGCAAGAGGAAGGAGGAGGAAGCAGGTGACACTCTCCCAGCCAGTTACTAGTGAAAGCCAAGAAGGCAAGGAAGTGGAAGAATGCAAAGCCAAGAGGAGTCTTTGGAAGTCATTTGTCAGCTGGGTAGCACCTTAAGCCAGTGCCACTGCTGATGGACCACCTCATGGGAAGCACCATGGAGACGGAGACGGAGCTAGCCCTATCCCCAGCCTGCTCCAGGGTCACATGCTTTTAAAGGAAGACAATGAAAACCCTAAATACTCGTGACTCTGACAATATTTACACCTGAGGAGAAAGGTGTTTTCTTGATCCCAGAGGGCGATAAGCTGTGAGCTGGAGCTTCTACCCTGAATTAGGGGAATTGAGTGTTCTTACACAGTAGAGCCACAGGCACTCAATTTATACAGGGGAATGTGGACCCCAATATCCTTTCCCATCTCCACCTCCATCCTTTCTGTTGTCCCTAAGCCCTGTGCAGCCCACCTGCCACTCCTCCGGAAGGTTGGCTACATCAGCCAGTATCATAATTCCTTAAACTAGTACAACATATCATGGTTTACAAAGTCCTTTCCCCTCCCTTATCTCATTTTCATTTCTACTGAGCCCTGTGAGATGGGCATTGTTTTCTCATGTTTAGGAGAATGACTTGAGGGACTAGAACATAGATGTTCAGACTCATTCACTCAGTCATTTGTTCATTCACGTATTCATCCAAATAATGATTTAAACCCTTACTACATGTCAGACACTGGCTAGATACTGAAGACAAGCTTAAACCCTTTGTGGAAGTCAGTTTAGCTATGTAGCGGGGAGACATCAATTCAACACAAGCCAAACTGTGAACTATGAGAGAAGCTATTACAGGAGGTCTCAGCCAGTCTGAGGGTGAGGGAAAGCATCTCTTGAGGAGTAATTTGACCTTAGAGATGAAGGGATGGGTGACTGGCATTAGCCAGGCAAAGAGGAAAGAATTTTGGGGAAGACATTGTGATAGGAGGAATATGGCATTGTGGACAGGAGAGTGAGAGACAGGAGAAGTGGCTGGAGAGGTGAGCGGGAGCCAGATTATCCAGGGCCTCGCAGAGCAGGGCTGGGGGTTAAGTCCTGGCCCTAAGAGCCACGGTGAACTACAGGAGATGGTGCAGAAGGTTTGAGCCAAGTGGGCCTGGCATGGGCATTCTGGTTGCTAGGGAGATAATGTGTTAGGAATGACAGGGCTTGAATGAGGATGGGGCAGCAGAAACACAGAGAAGTATGGATTTGAGAGATATCTGAGGCAAAATTGACAAAGAAGTCATGCTTTTTTGGTTCCAGCAGGCTAGAGATGTGAAGGGAGGTAGTGGGCTATACTCGGTTGAATGGTGGTCCCTCAAAAGATTCGCTTCCAGGTTCTATGCTGTGGAACCTGTAAGTGCGGCATACTTATTTGAAAATGAACTTTGTAGATGTGACTGCATGAAGAGGGGATCATCCTGGATTATCCAGGTGGGCCCCAAATCTAGTGATGAGGGTTTTTATAAAAGTGAGGCAGATGCCCAGCACTTGCCTAGCCCGAGTGAGCCCCTGGGCTTCATTTGCAGAATCATAAAAAAGGAATGAAAAAAAAGAGAGTGGGGCAGAAGGAGATTACACAGACGGAAGAGGAGGAATAGGAGGAGGAAGAGGAGGACATGCACACAGACGGAAGAGGGGGAAGGGGAGGATATGTGAAAGTGGAAGCAGAGATGAGAGTGCCGCGGCCCTACACCCTGGAGCCACCAGAAGCTGAAAGAGGCAAGAAAGGACTCTTCTTTTCTCTATTTTTTTTTTTTGGCGGTACTGGGGATCGAACTCAAGACCCTGCGCTTGCTAGGCAGGTGCTTATTCCACTGAGCTATATCCCCAGCCCCTCTTCTTTTCTCTTAACCAACTTCTATTAATCCTTTTCTTTTAATAATAGTTGTGTGTATTTATGGCATGTAATATGATGTTTTGATCTCTGTATACATTATAGAAAGTGCCAGTCAAGCTAAGTAACATATCTGTTACCTCTTCAACTTATCATAAATGTTTTATCCTAGAGCATTCTTGATTTCAAATTTCTGGCTTCCAGAAGTGAAAAAGAATAAATTTCTCTTGTTCTAGCCCACAAAGTTCATAATGATTTGTTATGGTAGTGCTGGGAAACTAATACATGGGATGTTGTTGTCAAGAGACTATTTTTCTTTACCTTCAAAAGCATTATCTTTTTAAGAACAGTAAAATATTTCACTCTGTCTTTATGTGTATGAGAAATGACCGAAAGATAAAAGGGAACTCCAAAAGATCTCAGTCTGTGGGCAGGGTCAGCAACCAGGTGGAGACTGGCACAAATTTCTGATCAGTTTAAGAGTATGAAGTTGAATTTGGAATGGAGAAACATCGCCTTCATTATCTCTCTGACTTTGATGTACCTCCTCTGACTTTGGCCTCAGTATTTTAGAAGTGTAAGTCCATAACCCAAATGGTCACAAACTCAGTACCCAGTCCCCAAGTCTTTGCCTTGGCTCAGCAAACAGTTTCCAGATTCAAGATCATATAATACCCTATAACCCCTGATAAAGTTAGCCAGCAAAGCAAGAAGAAAAGCTTGACATCCCAATGACCCTTGGAGATAAACTTGCTCATTTGGGAGTGGTCATCCTAGCTCAGGGGGCTTTGCTGCCTGAGGAAAAATTCACAAGCCTCCCTGGGGGTATCAGAGTATTTATAGATCCTAGGGGAGAGGAAGGATGGGGGTTCCTAGAGGAGACGTCATAGAGGATGTGCAGAGGAAATGAAACTGTGCTGAGAGACAAACAAGGAGGAATGGGAACCTGTGTAGCTCTGGAGAGGAGGGGCCAAGGAGTCCGAAGGAATTAGGGAGGATGCAAGGGGAAGGGGGCATCTCTGTGGAGTCAGGGCTCGGACAGGGGCAGAGGAGTAGCACTTCAGCCTCTTGGAGGATCCTCCTTAGGACTTGTTCAGCTAGTGAACAGTGTAGCCGTGTGAAGAAGACATCCTGGCACAATCCAGCAAATCCTAGCAGCAAAGTTATTTCCTCCAAATGGTCATTAAGGCCTTTCAATTCACAGAATAAGTTCCAGGCTAGGTTCCACAGAACTGACATCATTTTTTGGTTAAAATTGTGTCAGGATGTGGCTCAGTAGTATAGCATGTGCCTAGCATGTGTGAGGCCTTGGGTTTGATCTTCAGTAGCACAAAATAAAATAAAATAAAATAAAATAAAATAAATAATACTATACTCCATAAGAAAGTTAACTCATGAATATGGCCTAAGCGTCCACCATTCTACAGCAAGCACTGTACTGGCTGCTCTGCTACATAGGGTGAATGAAAGCTCAACTGTGGTCAATAGATTCAGAAAGATAAATACTTAGTAATAAGATAGTGGAAATCATGTTCTCTGCTTGTGCTTCACCAAGCAAAGATCATTTGTCATGGAGCCAGTTAGGCTTCAACCAGCAGCTGACCTCTTATGGTGTTTCTCCTCTAAGTTCCTGCTAAGTAGCTCAAAAGGCAGGGGAAGCTTTGACGCTCTTCTTAAATACGTTTCACCAGTGTTTCTGCAACTGACCTTCTCTGCTCAGTAATTTGTCCCTGTCCTAGGGAATGAATGAGATGAGAACACTGTTATAAGATGCTCCAGAAAGGCTGGACTGTGGAATGAACGTTCTGTGCCTAAGCACAGCCACTGTGAGCACCTGAGCAGCCAGCGGGGACACAGCTCAAGCAGAGAGTCCGGTTGCATGCTGGGAGGGTTGATGGAGAGAAGCAGGAGATGGGAATGAGTCAGACCCGGGTTCCAGGCCCGCCGGAGTCTGCCACCAGCTTTCTGGTTAGCTTTGGGCAGGGCACTTTTCCCTCTGAGCCTCAGTTTCTCCACCTGCAGAGTGAGGGCTTGGGGCTCTTTCGGGAGTGACATTTCCCTGATTGCTGGCTGGGCTCATCATTTTCTAGATGGCCTCTCCCTGCTGCATTATTTGCACTACTTGAGTAAAACCTGCCATCCGCTAATTGGGGGGAGTGGTCAGGTCTTGGAGTATTTGTTAGTAGTGGTGTTGATCCATCTAAAAACTTGTTGGATAAGTTGTGATGATTTGGCCCAGATAAGGTCACTTGCTATGTATCATAAACCTAGAGTGATTATTAGGATGACTATACAATTTCTTCAGTTATTCAGTGAGTACTTAGGAATATTTGCTTTGGTCAACTGCACTGCTGATTAAAACATGGAAACAAAACAGTCTTATCACCTCATATGCGTAAGAAAGACACACATATTTCTACAGGAAGACATAAGAATTATACACTACTCCCCTCACAATGAGAACTAAGCATTGTGCTAAGTACTTTATAGGTACTGATTTATTTAATCCTCCCAATATCCCATGGAGTTAGGTGCTCCTTTTTTTTACATGAGGCACCTAAAGCCCAGAAAGGGTAGTAATTTGCCCAAAGTTACCCATTTAGTAAGTGACAGAACTGCCCTATTCCGGAACCTATGTTCTTACCCAGTATGCTTTACTGCTACCTAAATCAAGGCAGAGTGAGTGAGATGGTAAAGGCGAAGACAAGGCTATACATGGGCCCAAGAAGTGAACAATTGCTTCATGATGTCCATGAGGGGAGAGGGTAGACTTTGAGGTTAGGCGGACTTGGGAAAACCACTTAACCTCTGCTGGCCTCAGCTGTCTCATCTGTAAAATGGAGGTGATAAAGACTAGGCCCTACCTTGTAGGTGTGAGGCTTGAATGAGTTCACACAGCTAAAGGAAGCAGAGCAGTGCTGGACACATACGTGTGACATACATTTAGCTATCATCATCACCATCATGGGGGGACAGGCAGAGAGGGATGGGCTGTACCAACATCGCACTCCGAGGCTTCAGCGGCTGGACCTGCAGATTGAAATTTCCGTTGTAAACTGCCAGAGAGTTCCTTCCCATAGCTGATTGTGAAACAAGGTGAGCTCTGTGTAGAGAAGTCAGATCGGCCAGCGAATTGTCTCCTTGCTTGAAAAGGTGGAATTTGATATCACTTTGGGGTAGGTTATCATCTCCCAAAGGTCCTGTTAGAATGAATGTCATACCTGGGAAGTACAGTCTCAAACCACTGTCATCATTCAATGCCAAGATCACGCACATTCATCAGCTTAGCCCCAACAGGGATTTGTGCTTTTAGAGAATAAGATAGTGAACAGTTTCTATGGCTAATAAGAAGAAAAACGTGGATGGAGCAAGGCAAAGACAGAGCTCTTCCTTTCTGATTAGTTCCAGGAAGCCAGAGGCCAGACCCAAGGGTGGGGGAAGGGGCAGATCAGGCCAAGGAGAAAATGACATTAAATAAGCAACCACTAGGGACAGGGACTGTGCTAAGTATTTTACATGTATTATTTCATTTAATCATCCAACCATAATGTCTTAGTCTGTTTGTGCTGCTATAATAAAATATTTGAGATTGGATAATTTATAAAGAATAAAAAATATATTTCTCACAGTTCTGGGAGCTGGGTCCGAGCTCGAGGCACTGGTAGGTTTGTAGTCTGGAGAGAGCTTTTTAGCCTTCTTTTTTTCCAGGAGAGCACCTTGAGTGTTGCTTCCTCTGCGGAAAATGAACATTGTGTCCTCACCTGGCAGAAGGGACAGATGGACAAAAGGATACTTGGTTGCTTGCTTCCTCCAACCTCTTCTTATAAGAGCACTAATAATCCTTTTGTTAGGGTGGAATCCTCATGACTTAATCCCCTTCCAAAAAGCTCCTTCTCTTAATGCCAGCACCTTGAAGTTTAGTTCTAACATATGAACTTTTGAGAGACGTACACATTCAAACCATAGCACATAATTAGGTAGGTAACGTTATTGTGTTCATTACTATATTAACAGGTGAAGAAACTAAGCCTGAGAAAGGCAAAATAACTTGAGTGTCTGGCTAATGAATGGCACTGAGAGACAGGATTTGAAATGAGTTACAACACCTCAGTTATCTCAGTGTCTCACACTGCTCACATGAACCCGCAGGATGGAGAGGTGGACAAGGGAACTGAGCAGCAGCTGCTGGTGGTGATAGCACAGGGCACCACATAGAACTGCATGGCATGAGCACAGTGCTGACTCGAAGGACAAGGCATAGACTGGCGTCATGTAGTTTAACTATCTCATCTCTGTCCCCAACAATATTGAGTCTTATCCCCATCCCCAGGATTATCCCTTACCATGACTGGAAACTGGGTCTTGCCCCTGACCATAAGCCTGAGCCAAAGCTCCGCTGTGACTTTACAGCGGCTTGCTGCCTCAGAGTGAGGATGATTTTGTGGACCTCTGCCCCACCTCCAGGACACACTTTAACACATCTGTCCTGCACATCATTCATTTACCAGTGTCATTTTCCTGCAAAACAGACAGCAGAGAGTTCTGCTAGCAGTTATTTACTTATTTGACAATCAATTATGGAGTGCCAACTATGTGCCAGGCACTGTGCTGTGTGACTGATAGAGACAGATAAGAGAACTGGTTGTTTCAATACAACACTGAGCTATATGGGAGTCTAGTAAGGGTGCTGAGTGAGCATTCAGAGTCACATTTCTGTCCCTATGGGCCTTGAGCGATTCCAGAATGGCTACAGTGGGGAGCAACCCCCTTTGAAGAACAGCAGATGCACAGAGTGTGGCGTGCAGGTATAGCTGTAGCTGTCATCAAGTGGGCAAAGTCACTGTGGGCAAGAGTGGCCTGGGAAAAATGAAGGAAAAAAAAAGATATGGGGTCTCTAACTAGAAAAACAGGTGTGATTTGGTTGAGTGGAGAGAAGGGCTGGATTTTTAAATGATTCTCCTGAGTGTCCAGCTCTTTAAATCTTGCCTTACATGAATACCTTCAATTTGTGGTTATTTTGCTTTCATTTGTATTGCTTTGCTTTTGTGCCCCCCCAACTTACCATGTGCATTTTGTAGACTAGGTAAGGTGAGAAAAAAGGAAGAGTGAGATGATGACCTTAACCCAGAGCTACCCAACAGAGCTTTCTGCAACAATTGAAGCTACATGTGACTGCTGAGCAACTGAAGTTCAGCCAGTTTGCCCAAGGATCAGAACTTTTAACTTTATTTAAAGCACAGTCAGTAGCTACCGGATTGGAAAGCAGTGCTCATACCACTTAGCAATGACCCATGCACATCCTGGTCACGGAGCAGTTAAACGCAGAGGCCTGCATCATTTCAGTTCTGAGGGTCACACAGCTGGGCGTGTGTGTGCTTACTCAGTCAAGGAGTGGGCCAGGGCTGGGGATATAGCTCAGTGGAATAAGCGCCTGCCTAGCAAGCGCAGGGTCCTGAGTTCGATCCCCAGTACCACAAAAAGAAAAAAAAAAAGGAGTAGGCCACCAAGTTGCCTAAACATGACTCTGCCAAGGCTTCCGGTACATTCCTTCATTTTGATCTCATAACAACCCTGAAGTGGGTATGGCAGGGATTAGCATCCCCATAAAACCCGACACATTTAGGTGACAAAAAGGCCCTACAGAGGTCACGCGTTTCTCCTCCTGGTTAAAACTTTCCAGAAGGACAGCAAAGGAAGAACGATCTCATGCTACCATGCCCACTGCTCATAGCCTGGGTCTCTCAGATGAAAAGACGTTTGCTTCCTGTTCCCTTTGCAAATTTGGTGTGGCTAACGGGATCATAGATCATTAACAAAAACCCTTTCTTATTCCCTCCCCACTCCCTCAATTCAGCAAATCGGGATGTATTTGAAAAGTTCAGTCATGTATTCAAAATATTGAGAGCAGATCACATCTTTGGTACTGTTGTAGGTCTGGAAGAACAGCCATGAACAAAGCAAAGATTCCTTTCCTGTGGAGGTAGCAATTCTAGTGGAGGGGGGCTGATAATAGAAAATGTATATACTGAAAAAAAAAAGAAAATGTATATACTGGAACTTCGTAACATCAAAAATATTTTAGATCAATACACATGGTTTCTCACATCTTCTATGGCACACAAAAACACTATCCAGTGTACCTTTTTTGTAAATCTGCACTTGTACTTCAAACAAACTTCCTGACTTGCTGGAAGGTGGAAAGATCTTTTGACTTAGTCTTTTAATATGTGTCGAGTGCCACCTATGTGCAGTGCACAATATTGGGAATTTCAGAGAGATCCAGAAGAATGAGAAGACAGGGTCCTGTCTTAGGGAGATTCCAGTCCAGTGAAAGAGGTGCTCCCTTTCCTTGGAGGCTTCCAGATTGTCAGGACTAAAAATCTAAAGGCAAGTGACTTCAGAACTCACTTATAAAGGGGAATCCCAAGTACAAGTGGAATGAATCCAACCTAAACGGTGTGCAGTTGGGGAAATTGTCCTCCTCTTATGATGAGGGAACTAGCTGGGGACAGCTCCCCAGAACAAGAAAGGGGACATTGTAGGAGCTGTCACATGTCCCAACAGCAGGAGGAACTGAGGGGCAGCCCCTCCTGGATTACTGTTGTCTTGAGAACATTTCTGGATCAGGTGAGAGGTGAGAGACCGCTGCAAGAATGAGGAGCTCACGCCTGCGGGCATTCCAGGTAGAGAATGCCTCCTGCCAGAGGGCAGGGGAAAGGAGGGTGCTGAGCAGTTAATCAAGCCTTCAACACAAACCTAGGCAAGTGCCCCTCATCTGATTCTGGCTGAGGATGCCGAGGAGAGGAGGACCACCGTGTTGGGGAGTCTTGACTAAGCCCTTGGAGATGCACAGTAGCAAGGGGGAGGGAACACGGTCAGGGTCAGAGATGATGGGACAGTGGGTCCCGAGTGCCTGGGTTTGTGGACAGCGGTTAAAGAAGCGAGGTGAGAAAGAGTTAAGCATGCCCCTCCACCTCCTCAAACGCTTCCTGTGTTTGAAACCCTTCTGGTCTTCGCAAACCCTCGGGCCCCTGGCCAGGCGGGCATGGTACCAGGAGCAGTTGTGAGTTGTCTGTTGTCTGAACCGCTGCACAGCCTTTGTTATGGGGCCACCTCGGGGTTCCCTCTCGAGTCCTGGCTGGGGCCGCACAGTGCGTGCCGGGAGGGGGTGGTGCGGGAGGCTTGCTCCCTCTCGTCTTCCTGGCCCCCCCCTCCAGACCTCTCGATAACCACATGACCAAGTGGGCTCGCGGCCAAGCCACACGCTACAAAATGCAGCCCTTGGAGTGAGCGGGAGCATTCTCGCTGGCAGCTTGGGCCACGCGCGGTTGGAGCCGAAGCAGAGCAAAGCCAGTCGCTTGGAAAAGCTCGCCACTACCCCCGAGCCTCCGAGGGCTGCTTCGCTGTGCTGCCCCGCGGCGGCCGAGTGACGCGGCAGGAGGGGGCCAGGCGGAGAGCAGGCGGGCTGCTGGCAGCCGGGCACGGCTGGGGTGCGCACACTCTGCTTCGCGCCCGCACGCGCCAGCCTCGGCTTGCGCCTTTCTTTGCCTGGGGCGCCGGCCTCCTCACCCTCCCCCAGGCGCATCCGGGCGGGCGGCCCGAGGGGCAGCATGAATCTGCGGCTCTGCGTGAAGGCGCTGCTGCTGCTCTGGCTCTCCTTGACCGCGGTGTGTGGAGGTGAGTGCCCGCCCTCCTTCTCGCCAGCCCCTGCTTCCTTGCGGCTCCCTCGGGCTGCAGCCGGCGCGCTTGGTTCCCTCCGCCCCACTTGCGCTCCGCCCGCCTCCCAGGGAGCTCGGCGCGAGCAGTGCAGGAGCGGCCACGCGCCGGCAGCAGATTGACAGGGAGCCCTGGGCTAAAGGGCTGCAGGCCGCGGGGACTGCTTCCTCCGAGAAGGGCTGTTCCACAGGGGCCTCTTCTATCACCAGCCAGGCTCCTTGCCCCTCCTAACTTCCCCATGCAGTCCGAGGTGTTCAGGGCCACAGGCATGTACTCGGTGCCCCACACTCTGCATCCCACGGGACGGGGGTATGGAGCATGCCCTGGTCTCCTCCTGGATCACTGGAGGGAACTGAGCTGAGCTGCGTGGGCCGAGCTCTCCATCACGTTGAAGGTGTGCGGGCCCCTGGAAGCCAGGGGCCGCTGGCCCATCCAGGGAATGATGTGCCAACATGCAGACGTGACACTTGTTGCATAGGCAGGAGCACGGGGCAGGGGCAGCAGCGGCAGCAGCGCGGATCCCAGCTGTTGCTCCTTGCAGCCTCCCCCCAGGCTGGGCCGGGGCGGCCGGCCGGTCTTTTTCCTTACTCAAGGTCCTTTCTGGTCTCCTCCTCTGCTTCTGCATAGGAGGCCCTCCCCAGAGCCTCCATCCCACCCCAGGGCCTTGGTTCTTTCACATCCTGGTTCCAGCCTCTGCTCTGCCCCAGGCACATGCAAATTTCACCTTCATCTCCCGGTCTCAGGCACCAAACCAACAAGGCAGGCACCTGATCTGACACCTCCATGCAGCTCAGGCCAGCGGAGTCTTTTCACCCCCACCCTGTGCCTCCCCCTACCTGACAATACTTGGCACTTGTGACCACTTGCCTGCCCCAAGCCGGTTCCCACCCACGCTCCAGCAGCCCCTGCCCAGGCTGCCTGCGCTCTGTGCGTCAGTCTCCTGGGGCTGCCAGCTCCCACTGTCCTGCGATCTGGCTGTCACTGCTGCCTGCCTGGCACCACAGAAGGAGAAGGCTAAGACCAGGTGGACTGATGTCAGTGCCAGGGCTGGAGTCACAGGGGGTGAAAGCCAAGGGACGAAGAGGGCAGAGCAGCAAGTTTCCTAGAGGAAGGGCGCAGGGCCCTACTTGGTTCCCAACCCAGCACAACAGGATGGCCCACAGCCCAGGAGCCTCTGGGGGCTGCCAATACTGCCGGCCCCTATGTAGGCCACCTCCTTTTTCTGCTTTTGTCCTTGGGCACTTCGCCTGCACCGGGAGTGCTGCCTGCCTTCTAGCACCTCCTGCCTCCAGGTAGCTTTCCAGTGAGCCCCGTCCAAGACTCCAGCACTGAACCAGCCACCTACTGGGGGAAGGGAGCAAGCTTTCTCCTCAGAAACTCCTTCCAGGCACACAGTGGCAGGAAGGGAGCAAAAGATCTGAATAGACACCACTAGAGTCTATTCCCCAGGAGCCAGTGTTGTTGGCAAGACAAGACGCTTGCACAATTGGCACTACAGGCAAATAGCCCATGGTGGCACATTCGGAGAATAAAAAGAGTGCGTTCAGGAAGAGTGTCGCAGAGGAACATGGGGTTTGCAGATCTGCATACCTGGTGCTCGTCCAGAGGCCACTGGGAGATTCTTGGCCAACAGATACTATGTGAACCCTATAGTGGTCCCGCCACTGGGGCAGTACTAGTAAGGCAGAGAGCTAGTTTCAAGGGAAGTGAAGTTGGCCAGGCTGCCGGCGTGCTATGAGCCTCCAGCCCAGACCCTGCCACTCCTGCTTCTGTTCCCCCTTTCTCATTAGGTCATCTGCACACTCTAGCTTTGGCATATTCGCATGTGGTACATATGGGGCATCTTACACTTTCACTTAAGCCAATTTCTGGAAACTTCCAAGGTCTGCACTATGTTTCTGCTTTCTGACCTTTCCTGGAGCCAAGGGGAAGCTGTCCCTGGAGGTGGCCACCAGCCA
The DNA here is from genome assembly GCA_004027595.1 of Dinomys branickii. Lineage (NCBI taxonomy): Eukaryota > Metazoa > Chordata > Mammalia > Rodentia > Dinomyidae > Dinomys > Dinomys branickii. The sequence continues at coordinate 8,510 of PVLD010020708.1, read as the reverse complement.
AGGGTCCAGGTACACATGTTCTATTCTGCTTCTCTTGTCTTTCATCCTGCCCTAGAAGTAGGGGCCCCAAAATTACTTTGTCCTTGGCCCAGTTGTACATAATCTGCTCAGCCCAGGCCACCAACGTTCCAGGCCTATAAACCATGTTTTCTCCTCACATGCTTTCTCTCTCTCTCTCTCTCTCTCTCTCTCTCTCTCTCTCTCTCTCAATCTTTTGTCTTTTTGAGACAGGGTCTTGCTATGCACTTGAGGCTGGCCTTGAGCTCACTTTGTAGCCCAGGCTGGTCTCCAACTCACAACAATCCTTCTGCCTCAGCCTCCAGACTGCTGGAATCACAGGCATGTGCCACCACCCCCGGCCTAATTTTGTTTTTAATAAAGCAGGGTAATCTACTTTTGCACTGTACTGCATTCCCCTTTCTAAGTGCTAAGCACCCATGTAACCTGAGCCAGGCCTTTAGGACTAGAGGAAGTCAAGAGGAGGGCCAGGCCACCAGAGCCTGATATATCTAGGACAGCCAAACTGGCACCAGCAGATAACACAGGGCCCTGGAGAACGCCAGTGGGGCAGAAGGCTGAACAGACAAGGGAAAGCTTCCTCGTCCTGGAGACACACACAGTGCCATGGAACAGGGGAGGGGACGTTGCCAGTGGGGTCCTCATCAGAACACAAATGTGGGCTTTTAAAGCAATCATAAGACAGGCCAGACTGTGAGAGGGAAAACAGGTCTGCCATTCCCACTGAGGGTGGGATGTTCCTGAAAGGTCACACGTAGGTACCTCTTTGTGCATTGGGCTGGAGTTCGGGGTTCATGAAAAGCAAATGTAGTTCTCCCACTCCCACTGGGGGACCATCTCCATTGGGGTACAGTGTAGGGAGGCCATTGCTACATTGCTGGAGATGCTTTAGTGGGCAATGATTCCAAGACCTCTAGACTTGAGCTTCTTGAGCAACTGGCTCCTGCCTCCCTAAAAACAGCAAATGAATTGGGGAAATGACGAAGTGCACTGGAGATGGTCCCCATTTCTAAAGGGGAGTTCTTTTGTGCCACAAGGACTTCCGCCATAATGAGAATCAGCAGCTTCTAATTCATTCCTTTGGACAGGACAAAGCCAGGGTTTCAGGTGTCAGCTTATCTAACATTGATCCAGACTCAGCATCAAAAGTAGGAAACAGGTGGGTGATGGGTGCAGCGAGCAGTAGAAGCCTGCGGACTCCCTGTGATGAGGACAGTGAGCCCGCTAGTCAGTGGGAGGCGAAAGGCAAAGGGCTTCTGGGTGGCTGCTGTCCAGGGTCTGGCTGGTGCTCAGTGAGCTCAGGGTGGCTCTTCTCTGCAGGCCTGGAGTGTGCAGTCTGAGCCACCATCCCTGCTCTCTATTCTAGCTCTTGACCTCCCTCCCCATAGGGCCTTTCCCCTGGCCCTCCCTTCCTGACTGCCACAGACACAGGTGTGAGCGCATGGGGGTGACACTGTTGCTTTCCCAATACTGGGCCTCTTCCACATGCCTATTGTGCCACTGTGGCCCCTCCTCCAGTAGCTCAAGGCATGGATAAGAGATCCAAGGCTTCACTTGCATTCTTAAGGCCCTTAGGGACCTCCTCCTGCACCTGGCCACATGTTTAGCATAGTGCCTACCATTTTGCACCCTGAGTGTGTGTCTGATACTGACTCATCAGCAGTGTTTCGGTCTACCCGCAGGATGCAGGGTACCCTTGAGAGGACACTGAAACTTTTCCTGTAGGGGAAAAGCTGGGTTGGGAGCTTAATGAAGGGCTTCTTCCCAAGCCCCAGCCTCTTCACAGATGACACCCAGAAGGGAACTCTAGATCAACCAGACAGAAGTCACCCCCTTGACCTGGCTATCCATCCTGCTCCAAAGTGCTAAGAGAATTTTTATTTTGATTCCTGTAAGTTCTAAGTTTAGAGGCTGAATTGACACATCAATCCACCCTGACCATCAACATCAAAGTGTGGCTAAGTTAAACAAGTGAATGTGGTAAATCATAGGGTCTTAATGGGCCTGGTGGTTCTTCATGGGGAAAGAGGGTGCAGGGGGAGTGTGCGTGCCTGAGTGTGTGTGAGGAGAAAGAACAGCAGGCCCTGGAGCCTGGGCAAAGTGGGCCCCAAGGACACACCTCGCTCACTTTTGGTCCAAGAAGAGGCTAAACGCCTGGAAATTGTGTGCAAGCAGTAGAGAACTCACAAAAGCCAAGGAGAAACCAGAGCGTGGGGGTGTTGGAGGCAGGGGAGGGGGAAGGAGGAGCAGCCAATGGGAGGCTGTATGGAAACTGTGAGCTAGTGCTGGGGATTCCTGGATGGATGGCAATGAGGCTCGAGGGACAGGGATACAGCTGAAGGCAGATCAGATGGTGTGAGGAAAGACAGACTGGTACTCATTAGCACTAGCTTCAGACGCCACAGTTCTGCAGGCCAACCCCAAACTGGGCACTGCACATCTGCCTCTTCTCCAGCGCCATCTCTTCTCCCCACACTGCCTGCCACCGTGTGTCAGCTTAGCTTCTCTGGCTGGACTGCAGGCTCTGTGAGATTTACTGAGAGTGCCTTCTTCCTTATCATACCCAAGTATACCCGTCACCACTTTTCAGTGCCAGGGCTTAGGCTGACATCAAGAGACTTCCACTCTAAGCCAGATGTGAACGGATATAGAGAGAAGCCACAGCAGAGTAGAAGCCACCTGGGCTTGCAATGGAATTCACATCAAATATGGGGTGGGAGGTGTGGTCTGGGAATGTTGGAAAATAGGGCAATTGCAACCTCCCACCCCTCTCCTGGTGCCCAGACTCACTGTTCACTCATTTCTTCATTCACTCATTCATGCAATACTTCTTAGCCTCTAAACCTTGTCACAGGCTGAGTGCATCCAAACATAAAGCAGACTGAGTCAGATACTCCAGCCACACTCCCAGGGAAGCCTCAGGAGCGAGGCTGAGCGATGCGTGACCACTGGTAGCATACCCAGGGGCGAGGTACGAGCTCTCTCCCAGTCAAAAGTGGGTCACTCTGCGTATTGAAGTGCATAGGAGAACAATGACATGATGTCCAGGGTTTGCTTTAGACTACTGCTGCCGAGAAAAGAGAAAAGGGGTAATGCAGCATATATGACTCCATCTGGATCGCTGCAGAATTGGGGTGCTGGGGCCACAGAGGGGAAGTCGTTGTGATGGCGTTCCTGTGAAATGTTTGAAGTACACCAGTTCCATGGGCACCATGGGGATTACTATCTCCCGTATCCTAGCCAAGAACAGCCTTGATGCCCCAGAGTGCACCCCCAGCAGTGTTCCAAAGAAAGAACCTGTGGGTGCCCATCAGAAACATGTTTTAACTGTCAAGAGGACATAAAATCAGATACCTCAATGGCAAGATCTAAGTAGTGAGTCCTGCTTGCTCCAGGGCAGTGTATAATTGCCGCAGTTTTCATCGGGGTAAAAAAGAAAAGCTATGAGGAGTGCCACCTCGCGGACAATGACCCACCCAGGCCTCCTATTGTTTCCATCACCCTTCCTTGCTCACAGGTCTTTTCCTTCCTGCAGTGCCCCTGATGAAGCCTCCCGATGGGACAGGGCTGGAGGAAGGCAGTGTTCGCTACCTGGTACAACCCAGGGCTTCAAGAAATGGATCAGCGCCATGGCAGGGAGGCCGGAGGAAGTTCCGTCGCCAGCGCCCACGCCTCTCCCATAAGGGCCCCATGCCTTTCTGAAGCAGGTACCTATCAGAGCCCCTGGTCAGTTGGCAGTGCTGAAGTGTAGGGAGAGGGCCAGCCTAGAAGCTCGTGACCCTGCCACTTATCACTGGGCAGGCATATCCAGCAATAAGTGCTGGCACCACACACACCTCAGGCCTTAGAGCTGCCAGAGAGTTTGTAGAGCACTTGCCCAGTGCCTTTGCTTCACAGAGGGGAGACTGAGGCCCAGAGAAGGGCTTAATGCCTGAGGGAGATCTCCTGAGCACCCAGATCAGCACTGTCTCCGCTCTGTCCTGCTACCTGGGGTTGGGCAGGCTAGCCTACAGGAGAGTTCTGGAAATCCTGGGAGACACTGACTGGGGAGGGGCGCCCAGGGTGTACTGCAGGTGTCCAGTGTGGAACCTTGTCAGGTCCAGGGCTGGGGAGGAAAGAGGCAGAGAGTCATAGACCTTCCAGGCCGAGTACAGGAGGAAAGCCGTGGCTGTGGCTCTCCAGGGCTGGGGAAGGAGAGCAGTGGCTACAGAAAGAGCAGTGCCCATACCTGCACCTGAGGCCAGACCCACTGCCGGCCCCACGGCGGCTGGCCCAGAGGGACACCAACTCCTTTTAGGGTCAGGTTCAGGGTTAGCGATGGAGTAGGATGAAGGGTATTTTCTCTTCTTTCCTGTAGGAGTTTCTTTGACCTAGGATGTGTCCTTGACTTCTCTCTTGTCACTTTTGTGTCATTAGGACTGAAGGATCCCCCAGGTGCCAGCATACTGTGGTTTTCTCTACTCCACAGATTGGTCTGCTTCCCTGGAGCCCTCACATGCAGTCAGCTCTCGTCTCGCACCTGTTCTAGCTGCTGATGGTCCTGGCTCTTCTCACCCACCAGCTTCATCTAATGGCGCGGTCCCACCCCTCACTCTGATGATTCCATTTCTCGCATAAGGATCCGTTAAGCCCATCTTCCTGGCCTCTTCCTGGACTAACTTTGGAGACCCAGCTGGTCCTAGCCCACCACACTCTCTGCCCCACACCTAGCCTGTCTACAGCCTCCGCCCCCCCTACTGGACCCGCCCTCCTGTGTCTGCCCTGGGATCTGGGTGGAAAACACTCCCTTCTTCAGTGGGCTCCTGTAAGTCCTTGTTTGTCAGTGGATCCCTATGTGGCCTCCAGAGAGGGATCGGAGATGCACAAGGAGAGATTCTAATTAGACGGGTGAGTGTGGGGAAAGAATGTACCTGGCACACCAGAATAGGGCACATGGTCCCGTGGTGAAGGGGGTTGAAGCACTGGAGAAGTGGGAAGAATAGCACTGTGGCCTTTTCTTCATCCTCATGTCTGGTCCAGTGAAGGAAGAGGTGAGTGAGGAGTGCAGGAAGTACTTTGTCACACTGTGTTTCCTGCCCCGTCCCGCACCCCTGAAACTCAGCAGCTATGCTAGTTCAAGAGGGGAGGGTGCTGGGCCTGGCGTAGCTCTCTACCCTCCCATGAGTAAAAGCTGAGCAAAAAGGTAGCCTTGGCCAAGAATCATAGAATATCAGAGCTGAAAGGACCCTTGGAGATCACTTAGCTCAGCCTCCTTATGTACAAAAGCCGGTGACAACAGAAGCCTGGAGAGGAAAGTGGCTTGCTCAGGGTTACTGCAGAGCCAGAATTGGGACCAGGTCTCCCAAGTCCCTCTTTATGATACCCTATTCCCTCTTGATGATGTCTTCTCAAAACACGTGAAGTGCCTTTGGCTGAGGTTAGGGTGGAGCGGCTGGAAAGGGCAGGGAGAGGCAAGCTGGCTGTGAACTGCCCCATTTCGGGGAGATGGAGCTGCTCCCATCTCCCTGGCCTTCCCCGCTCTCCACAGGATGGAAGGTTCCATGAGTGCCCAGCAGTGCTCCTGGGCCTGGAGCACTTTAACAGGGCGGCTCAGGTCCTGGGATTAATATCAGACCCCAACACTGCCCGTCGGGAGCCAGGGGCAGTCCTAAATAATTGACTCAATAGCCTCTGCTTTGGGTGGACTGGACATTCCTTCCTAGTGGCCTTCGGAGGGGGTCAGAGGGCAGAGAGTGGAGAAGTGGGGGGAAGGAAGGGGAGAAGGAAGGAGAGATGGGAAGGATGTGCGGGTGGGATAGCATCCCTTGCCAGGAGGCTCTGTCTTTCACAAGGGGCCTTCCACAGCCTCCCCTGAAGGCAGACTCTTGGCTTTTACCTGAGCAGCTTTCCCTTTCACTGGTCTCCCAAGAGAAAAGGGAAAATAGAAGCCTGACGCTCACCTACATGTGCATGAGGGCAGGGGGAGTCAGGGCCCCCCAAGTCCCACAATGACCCCGATGTTTGCCTACGCCCCCCCAGCCTTTTCTTTTCCCTTGCTGCTGCTAATGCTGATGCTACTGCTGCTACTGCTGGCACCTCAAGGCACCGTGGGAAGCCGGGCTGGGCATAGCCTCCAACCTCTCTGGGCATGCAGTGGGGCCCGGCCCGTGTCCAGAAAGTCTCCTCTGCCACTGGTAGCCCCATCAGGGACCTGACCACCTTCCTTCTCCTCCTCTCTGCATCCCGTCCCTCATCAGCCTGCCATGACCTACAGCCAAGCCCAGCCCCATGGGGAAGGGGCAGAAGAGGGACAATGGCTGGGAAAGATGGGGGACACAGGCAGAGGAGGGTAGGGAGTGGGGCAAGGGTGTTGTCTTATTTAAAGTGGTTGTGTATGATTCTTATACTAATTTATACAAAGATGTTAAGGCCCTGTTCATTAAGCAATTGTCCCTCATAATTGTGTTCACTGTGTTTGTAAAGATCGTTCTGTGTAAATAAGTCTTTATAATAAAGAGTTAAAAGCTGACATTTTGCCCTTACTCTTGGAGGTCACATTCAGGAGGGGAATTTATTTCCCCTGAGGGCCACGGTTGTCTCTGTGCCCACAGATTACACGTGCAAGGAGGTAAGTGCTTGCACCCTAAATCACTTCTAGGTCAGCTGGCCTCAAACTGACTTACCACAAGCTTGCAAGTGGAACCTTTCAGCTTAGTGACCTGTTCAAATAAAATTCAGCCCACTTTTAAGTCTTTTGGTATTTGTTTGAATGTCCTAATTTTTTTTTTAGCAGTGTCATTGAAAGGATTTTTTAAAAAGCAATTTATTTAAGAACATACTGATTAAAGATAGGATTTCTACTAAAAGTTGTTTTGTAATCTTGGTGGGTGTCTTCTATTTTGTCTACTTTTGAACACTTTCAGGACTTTTTAGCCAGTTTGCCTTTCTTCAAAGATCTTATGTTTTCAGCAATAAATACATTTGGTAATGACTTTGCATGTGTCATCTTCTGTTTCACAAAGTGGAGTTGCTTGATGAATGAGATAGCCTGAAAAATAAAACGCAAGGAGTTCAATGGAATTCTGCCCCATCTGTCTCACTTCTTCATGCTTGTTGTCAAAATGTCAATATCTTGCAGAACAGAAAGGAACATTGGGTACATGCTAATTTGGTTAATAAACCCAGCAGGTGCATGCAGGCATGGACAATGCAGTGCAAAACGCATCAAGAAGGAGACAGACGAGATCAAATGGGTGCATTTGGTAAATCTTGTGGGGGATTCCATAGATTTGCCAAGTGTTTATTCCTTAAAATACATAATTTTAAAGAAAATGTCTTCAGACAAACTTTCTAAAAGTCATAAAATGTTCAATAGGTGATAAAAAATAGAAATAGTCACTCATAAGCATACAAAACTATCTCATTGACAAAATGCTGCAAGTTGTGATATAGTGATTTTAAAATATGACATTATATTGGAAGTGACTCTTAGGAAAAACTAGTACAAAACTCCTTATTTTAAAATTGCTAGTTTGACTTTTAGATAAAAAGTGTCCAGAAAGTCTCCTTTGCCACTGGTAGTCCCATCAGGGACCTGACTACCTTCCTTCTCTTCCTCCTCTCTGCATCCCGTCCCTCATCAGCCTGCCATGACCTACAGCCAAGCCCAGCCCCACGGGGAAGGGGACAGAAGGGGGGCAATGGCTGGGAAAGATGGGGGACACAGGCAGAGGAGGGTAGGGAGTGGGGCAAGGGTGTTGTCTTATTTAAAGTGGTTGTGTATGATTCTTATACTAATTTATACAAAGATGTTAAGGCCCTGTTCATTAAGCAATTGTCCCTCATAATTGTGTTCACTGTGTCTTCAGAGGAACTGGATTTAGGCAGAGGTTTTGGATGGGCCACCTGTACACTCATTGGTCTGTTATTTTCCTAATCAATCCCAAAGCTCTAATTTCACATGAAACTGAGGAGAAAGGGATGGTGGTAAGGGCAGAAAAACTTAATACTCACCTATAGGTGTGTAGGCCTTTAAAAGTTTACAGTCCTTTAAAAATATTAACTCATTTTATCATCCTCACGAATGGGCCACAAAGACCACAATCCCCATTTTACAGTCAAGAAAAGAATCTAAGACAGGAGAAGCAACCTGCCCAAGGTCTCACAGCTTGTAAGTAAATCTAGAATCTAATCTTCACGTGCTAGGGTGTGAACTCTACAATAGTGCAAAAGGTCCCCTAACCTTAGAGAGAAACACTAAGTGCAAAATGCCTTTGGTTTTCTCAACCAGTGTAGTAGAAGTTTGGAGAGCAAGACAGCGTGGTGGGATTGGGGCCAATCAGTGGAGGCTGAGTGACTAAAGCTGGCCCTTGACGGCCCAACAACATTTGGCTAGGTGTGGCAGAGGGATGCAAGACAGCGGAAGGGTGAGTGCGGAAGGAGGAGCAGCCACCAGTGTCCACGGGGCATATGCAGTCAACTGGGTGCGAGCGAGTGGACGCAAGCTTGACCAC
>PVLD010020707.1:0-33273 GCA_004027595.1 Dinomys branickii | reverse complement strand
TCCAGTGCAAATTCCCTACTATCTTATCTATAATTTGGTATTTCCTTTAATGTTTTTGTGTTAACTAATGTGAAGATAACTATGTAATACAACATCCAGTTCTAATTCCCTACTATACTCTGTATAACTTTGTATTTTCTGTATTGTTTATGGCTTTTCTGGTTCATATGTCTCCATTCTTTTGTCTTTAAAATAAAATAAAAAATAAAAAATAAAAAATAAAATAAAAGTTATATATCATTTGCCATCAAGGACAATTTAAGTTTATTCTTTTCAATTTGTATGGCTTTTGTTTCTTTCCTTTGTCTAGCCAGCTCTTCCAGCACTGTACTGAGAAGTGGTGAGAATAGACGTCTCCATCTTGCCCCAGATCTCAGAGCAAAAGCTTTCAGTGTTTCTTTTTGATGTTACCTGTGGCCTTGTCATGCATAGCCTTTATTAGGATCAGCTGTGTGTTTTCTCTTAGAGTTTTGTTGTTTTAATTATGGAAAGCTATTGATTTTGACCTATTTCTAAATTTAATTTCTTGAAAAATTAGAATTTAAAGCAAAGTTTGACTTTTGAAAATTCACAGAATTGGAGAAAACTATAATTGTTATATCCTTGTTTTCAAAATACCTGCCCAGTTTCTTGCTGTTTCCATTCTAGTACTTGAAAAACAATCCATGGAGTGAGAAGTAATAGGCTGTTTCCAGAGGCAACTGTAGGAGCTTCCTGAGTGCTTTCATTCACTATGCATAGAATATAAAATTATCATCAACTCAGTTCATGAAAAAACTCAGAAATTAGTATGTTTGCTGACATGTCTGAAACAGGCATTAGCTAAGTACTTTTCATTTGATTTTTCCTGTGTTATACAAAGCCTGTTTAGAACAGAGAACAAAGGTGCTAATGTTTTTAATTTTTAAATAAATCTCTATACAATTTTCTTTGTCAGATATCCCATGTCCACTATTCCTATGTGTTTGTTTCTATGTGCATGTTAGTGTATCGAGTAGCAATTGATTAGTGAGAATTTGCTTATTTATATCTTCATGCTGGAGAAGGAAAGAAATTGGTGGTTTGTCTCATGTCAAATGAGATCTAAATATTTGTAAATGAAGGAAAAGCAAAGATGCTTGCACAGACAGTGAGGGGCAAAGCTTAGCCTGCTCTTGTAGAATCATAAACTAACGTTCTCGTGTCACTTTCACCACAAATCATTGCCAACTATCTTTGAGACACTGATGTATTGCATGTTGTCTTACGAGTTTAATGACCCTAAGTGTTACACAAATTGAAGAGCAGCCTTCAGAGTTATTCATCCATCAATGTTCACTCTTCAGAGCTACAAAACATTTATTTCTTCCTCCGGCTGATAAGTGCTATATTGTCTTCAGTGTCGTCCCACCCACAAAAGCTGGTGAAAGATTCAGCAACATCCAATACTCTTGGCAAATCCAGGATAACATTGTGACAAAAAGAAAATCTGAAAGCTTATGAAATGTAGATGTTAAGTGTTTAATAATAAAAGAAGTCAGCATTAACCGTAGGTGAGAGATGGGAAAGCTAGAATTATTTTCTACTACCATAAGCAATGGAAAATAAATATGAATTAGATTTATGCTGCATCAAGTACACAAGTCTATAAGTTTTTGCCCAAATTTTCCGACACAAATCTAAGAATATGCACCATTAAATAATTGTTAAGGTAAATAAATGAAAAAATACAATGAAGCAATACAAAGAGACCTATCATAACTTATTTATATCAAATATCTCATTTCCAGGCTGCGTCTGTACAGCCACTGATCTTTTAGATGGTTTCAAACATCAACTAGCTTCTGAGCCTCTAGATATAAAATGGTGGACAAGACAAAAATAATTCTATCTGGGTGCATAGTTGTATAGGAGAAAAGGGTTTCTTTAAAACAGTAGCAAGAATGAAGAAGATTTTAGGGTACTATGAGCACATAGTAGTGTTTCCTCAACTACCTTGAGATAGACAATTCCTCTAAGTGGAACTGACATTAAATAGCTTTCCCCACCATGTGGGTTAATGAATTGGACTAAATGGTAATATTTCTTCCTAGCTGTATTTCTACCTTGTAAATGCTCTTATATTTTGCCAACAACAAAATTAATTCATAAGCTGAATTCACTCACTATAGAAATTTCAAATTTCTTAACCACTTAATCAATATATTGTTATATGGCACTTTCAACAGTCATTGTGCTATTGAGTTACTTTAGCTTCTTTTATTGTTGTAGAGTAACCATTCATGGGGCAGTGTATTTTTCACACCTACAGTGGCTCTCAATTTGCATGACCCACTTCCAACGCTCAACAAGCACACAGAACCCCTAGCTGTTGTGATAGGCAGTAGAATAAAGCGGTAAGCCAGCGTTTCCGGCGGGTGCTGCACACGTGCAGCAAGGCAGACAGAACTCAAACAACCCACGGGAGCAGAACGAAGACTAGAAGGTCTCCCGCCTGAGTATGTAATGCCCGCACTGCTGCAGGCAAAATTAACACTGTCTAGTGTATGGAAAACGTTTGTGCCTATGGGATCACTGTATGTATGTTTACATTTATATATGCATTTTTGTACACATACATGTACACACATGTGTATAGGATGCACAACATATGTGTATATGTTTACATATAATACACATCTGTAGTGCTTGGCTCGTTTGCTCACCAGGATAAAAATGCTACAGGGTCACCTTTCTGCAAACGTCACTGAGCTTGTGCAGGGTCTGGAAGGTACACTGTACTCGCTCAAATTGCCCATGCTTCAGCGAACATTTCTAAACAACCAGTACTTTTTAAATTATGAGAGTATACACGCTAATTGGAATAAATCCCAATGCAGAGAATGGTATTATTGGGACAAGTGATCTTTTCTCCTGGACTTTCACCTTCAGCCTGCAATACCTTCTCCGAGCGATTCCTGGTACTAATCTGGACCGTCTCCATCCTGCATTCTCCCACACTTGATAGGCACTGTGCAGAAACTTCCAAGCTCACTTTTATTTCTTTTGGAAGATGACACTTTACTAATCAAAATATTAGTTTCTCCAAATGATCTTATGAAAGACTAATAATAGAATTTAAATATACATGATTTAGGTCAAAGTCTATAGGAAACAAAATTTATTAGTGAATTCTCAAATTATTCTCCAGTTAATAATTCTAATACAAAGGTTAAAAACATTGCCATATCATAAGTATTGTTTCCTGTAGACTTTGACCTAAATCATATATATTTCAAATTCTATTTTTAGTCTTACATAAGATCATTTGGGCAAACTAATGTTTTGATTAGTAAAGCATCACTTTGCAAAAGAAATAAAAGTGAGCTTGGAAGTTTCTGAACAATGGATATAAAGCATGGGAAAATGAGGTATGGAGAAGGTCCAGATTACAAGGGTTGATTAATCTTGCTTTCTGACACCTGGTAATCTGACCAAGTTCGACTAAGATAAAAGTAAGTCATATACCAAGCACTGTTAATCATGATCATTTTGTTCTGAAACCCTGTATCGTTCTTACCGTTGTTTCTTCATTTTGTTTTTGCCTATGTTGTTGGCACTCTGCTGTTGTTCTTTGTTAAAAAAAATTCTCTTTAAAATAAAAAAGAAACTTTGCATAGACTCTGTGCTTTGTTGAGGACAGTTATTATAATGTATCATGAGTTAAATCCTTGTTAAGAAAATATCACCCTGATGAAATTTACATTTATTTGTGAAATTGAAGTTTGTGCATTGTTTCTTAGAAGAATGTCAGATAAAGAAGCTAGCATAACTGCAAATAGCAGGTATTTCTCAGCTCGTCGCCATGAGTTTATTATTCTTTGCCAAAATTAGCTCAGGTTTAATATTTAAAGTTGTTGAGCTTTGGTAATTCTCAAGGTCCCTTCCCAGTGAAGTTGTAGGTTTTATACTTTGGTGACACCCTCACAGGGAAGAGAAAGGGGTGTTGTAGGAACGGAACTCGTGAGGCTCCTATCCCAGAGCATTTCCACTTTGTGTACAGCCCCATTTCTATCTGAACTTCCTCTGACAGGAGGACTTCCCCTAACGTTTCTGTAGTGTGTTCCTGCTGGAATGGATTCCTTCCACTTTGTTAATTTAAAAAAAATTACCTTCATATTTGAAAGATATGTATATTAGCTTCTAATTTCAATTTGATAGATCGTGTCTGTCAATACTTTAAAGATCCCCCCATATTTATCATTGTATGGTTTTGGACAAAGAATATGAAATTACATACTTTTTATTTCAGTATGTAAAATATCTTGTTTCTGTTTGCTTGAGAGATACTAATTTTATGACTGATTTTGAGCAATACAATGCCCCATAGTTTGTTACAGTTTTCTCCATGATTCCTGTGTTCCTATGACTTAACTGAGCTTGAATTGTATGTTTATAATTTTATCCAATTTGGAAAAATATTCTGAGACTAAATTTTCCAAACACCCCCATCTACCCTCCTCTGTATATCCAAAAACTACAAATATATTAGGTCACCCAATATCCACATGTCTTTCCTCCTTAAAAAAATATCTTTGAAAGGTTTCACAGGGGGTAGTACAAGTGTTATGTAAAATTCTTTCATTTCTTTTTTGTCTTCTGTTTTTTAATATTTATTTCTCAGTACATGTGCATAGCACATACTGTGCACATTCTTTGTGGGAGCTGGTACATGCACATGTCACGTTTTAATTCCTTTCTCTGTTACAGTTTGGACAGTTTCTGTTGTTGGGTATTTGAATTAGCTCATCATTTGTACACAGTACATGATTTTCCAATAGTTAGATGCCATTCACAGAGTGCATGTATATTATTTCAGACATTGCAGTTATCACCTCACCAAGTCTGACATCTTTATATACCTTCTGTTTCTCTGCTAAACCTTTTAAACATTTGGAATATAGTGTTAGCAACTGTTTTAAAGCCCTGGCTGGCCAATTCTAACATCCAGCAGGGATTTGGAATGGTTGGGATTGATTCATTTTTCTCCTCCTTGTTTATGGGTAGTACTTTCATACGTATCTGGTATTCTTGCTGACGCGCCAGGCATTACAAGTTTATCTCCTTGAATGCTGGGCATCTCTGAATTCATATAAATATTGCTGAGCTTTGTTCTGGGATGCATTTAAATTTCTTGCAGTTTTGTTCTCCTTTGTCTCGCTTTAATTAATTTTAGTTACTTCTGGATGAATGCTCAGCTTAGACATAATTACTTCCCACTCCCGAGGCAAGATCTTCTCAAGTGCTCTACCCAACTCCCAGGGGAGCCGGAGAGTTTTTTTCCAAGCTGACTGCTGTAAACAGGTACTTTTCCCTAGACCTGGGCAAATGCCACACATGGTCACAGCTTTCTTTTGGATAGCACTTTCTCCAGTCTTAAGTAGTTTTCCCAGCAGCAGATACTGCTGACCCCTGTTCAGCTGAAACCTCAAGGGAGACCGCTTCAGCCTTCTCACATTCTCCCCCTCCATCACCTGTGCTCACTGTCTCCTTCACTGAGGAGTCAGTGGGACCCACAGATTCCTCCTTCCTGCGCTGTGCCCTGAATACTCTATCCAGCTGGAAATGTGGGGAACTAGAAGTCTGCCTCACCTCATTTATTTCCCACCTCTCAGGGCGCACTGTCCTTCATTTGCTCACAGCCAGCATCTTAAAAATTATTGTTTTTTTGTTGTCTAGACAATTAGGATTTTAACTGGGAGAGTCAAATGATTTTCCTTTTACCAATGAACAAGCTTTTATTTGAGCCCAGAGATCCAAAGAAGGTTGCTTAATGAACTCTCACATTCATACCCATTCTGTAAGGAGCAAATACTGTACCGTGTAGCAAAACAATTAAAAGCAAGCATTATAGCTATATCTAGACTCTTGAAATTTGAAGAAATAATGCATTATTTTTTGCCTCAGTTTTTTCCTTGTATAAAAAGTAACACCAAGGACACAAATTTGATGAAGCATTAAAGAAATTAATACATATTCAACAATAATACATCCTTACCACACTGTGTTTCCAGAGGAATCTGGCAAGAGTAAGTTTGCTGTAAACTTTGATAATTCAAAATAGCTTAGTAATCAAAATGCTTGAAGTTCACATTTATAAGAATCTATTTAATAAAACTGGTTACCATGTGGCCTTAAATAAGACCTTGGCTGGTGTTCACTGAGTGTCCTCCACAGATATTAAGTTTTTAGTTGTATGTGTATTTTGTATGTGTCAAATTTAAAAAGTTTGTTGATTTCACAAATAACTCAGTGACATCATCAGCTATCATCATAAAACCAAATAACCACTCAGAAAATAGGAAAATAATTAGGACAATCCATTTGTACCAATTAACCCTTAGTTTGACTAGGTTTTCAGATTTCCTATAGTTTAACCTAGGAGACAATTTTTCCTCTCAGATCTTCATGTTTTGCCAATTCAAGGTTCAATTTTCTAAACTATTATGAAATCATTTCCCTAACTGAAAATTCCTTAAAATCCCAGTCAGACTAGAAAGATCTCAGGCTATGCACAGATGCTTTCTTGTACAGACCTTTGGTAACATAGCCCTGAACCACCAGGGTGATTTGCAACAGAAAGAAGAAAAAGGAAGTCTGATTTTTGTGACATTGTCCTCATTTCCTCCTTCCGTAACTCTCATGTTATTTATTCCATACTCTAAGAAAACAAACAAACACAGTGATACTAAGGTGTTAGTAAGATATATTGATAAAACAGAGCCAAGGTTTATCTTGTGTCTAATATGTAGCAAGCGTAGCTTTTTTTAAAGTGTGTAATTTCTCTTCACCTCTATGTACTACTCTTTCATTAACATAAGTTTTCCAGAAATTCGTTTTCTTCTGTTAACAGGAAAAATATGGCTGACTCTGGTATTTGGCTGCATTGTTCATGGTCTCCTAATTAAGAGTTTAGGGGTCAAATAATTTTGATAATAACAGCTGAAATGTATTCAGTATTATCTCATTAATTCTTATGAAAATTTTATCCTGTACCTATTAGTCATCTCATGTCACTCATAAAGTGAACCTTAGAGAATTATTGTCCCAGGATTTGCAATTTAACAAAACAGAAGTCTATCTGCAAGTAATTCATTCACCACCACTGCACAATGTGATACCCATGTGTTTTAAAATTTGAGCTCCTGCAAAAAATTTTGCACACAAAGCCCCAGTTTAGGGGCCTATGAAAGTAGATGCCAACACAATTAGAAAAGTACATTCTAGAAGGGAATTAACTTTTGTATTTTGAGGTATAACCTTGTGTTAATCTGGATTATACAGGACAGATCTGGTAAACCATGAGCATCCACACACATCATTTATTCTTGGGGAATTCTGCCTGTTTTGACTGTTTTAATACAGTCCTGATCAAAGGCAGAGAATAGACCCAGGTTTAGAGGCAATACTTACAAATATATTAGACCCTAGAGAGCAGGACAGCTGTCAGAGGAATCACTGTCCCTCCTTCTACCACATAGGTAAACACACCAAAATAGGGCGCAGAGAAACTTCTGTCTTTATATTGTTTATTTTAAACTTTACATTTTTTCCATCCATTTTTCTAAAATGAACTGGAATATACTGAAACTTCATTTCTGAACCATCAACAGTCAACTGATATTTTCACCTTCTAAGAAGGAGGGCAGTTTGCCAATTTTATTTTCAAGATGTTGTTAGTTCTGAGAATCTTCTTTCTCTCCCTTTCTCTTTGCCAAGAAAGAAAAGGGGATGAGAATAGAAGAGTCCAGCAGACAAATTGCCATAACCATGTTTTCTTTTTCCTGAAACATCTCCCCTAATTTTCTGACCTTAAAATTTATATCAAGAAGCATGGTATCTGACCAACAAAGGAGCTGTCTGTACCAAGGCCAGAATCCTCCTAAAAGTAATATTCTGGTCTACAAGACTGTAATGACTATTTTATTCCTTGTCTGACTTTACAGAGAAATTCTAACATTTGTCTACCCATCTGTCAGTCAGTCAGTCATATGAGGATGAGATCTAAGGATTTCACAGAAGTGTCCTGCACTGATCATATTTTTTGATCCGACTAAGAAATTAGGCTAAGGACAGACTACTTTTGTAAGTAGCAAGGCGGGCAGAGGGATAACAGAAGAGTTGGCAAGGAGTGCCTCTGCGAATATGAGTGCTGGGCCAGCCATGAGACAGAGCTGCAGAGTGTGGGGGACAGGTAGGCGGGTGCCTTGGCTGGGGAAGGGACAGAACATTTATCATGACGCAGGCTTGATAAAATTGACTACAAATAAATAATTGTCTCTTAAGCATGAGAAAAATCAAGTTCCATAGCACAATGCTGTCTCAACATCACAAAACAAATTGATCTTCCAGATTTAAATACCAACAACTATAATAATGATTTAGATTTTCCTAGTACCCTTTAGGAAACAGCATGGCACACTTATGTAAGTATGTAAAAATTGAGCTTTGGGATATTGCAATGGACCCTAAAGACATATTTTAATTTTGCTGCTGAGTCAAATGAAAAGGCTAGCATTGCAATCATTTTGATTACATGGCGGAGAAAATGTAATATTATGTTCTTACTTGTTGCAAGCTGAATGGATGACACCTTCATGACAAAGAGGTTATCCATAGAAAAAGCATACACGGGTTATTTAGTAAAATGTTTACATGACATGGAGCCTTAAGAAATAAAGACCCACTGGGGGTAGCTCCAGGTTACTGAGCATGTTAAGTGTGCATCAGGCCCTGGGTTCCATTGCAACACGAGAAACAAAATGACATCCCCCGCCCCCGCTGACCAAGATGGCTCACTTTTATGTTAGTTATGAAGAAGAGGTGTTTAGTTGTGGAGAGCTAAGATTAGTAATCAACTGGGACGGACTCAGGCAGTGTCTGTTCTAATTCTCTCCTATGTGTCTGTCTGTATGCCATGCTCTTTCCCCAGAACATAGCTCAGGGAAAGCCCTCTGACTGTACTTGCCAGGAGAAAGGGAGGAGGGGCTCTGAGCTGCCATCTTGCCTCTGCAGTTTCCTCAGCTGCCATGCTGATTTATTTTTGATGATCATCTTATTAGACTCAGCAATCGCAATAATTGTCACCACTGTGGTGACAAAGGCTTGTAAACGTTATCTAAAGTGCTGTGCTAAACCCTTTATCACCATGGCCTCCTGTTCTTTTTCAAACCAGTCCATCAGTTGAGCAGTTCATTTCATTGTAGAGAAGATGGTCAAAGACAGAACAAAGGTCTCCTAGGGGCAAGAACTTTTTAACAAGCCAGGGCCATCTATAAACTCACCTACTCCGTGTTCTGAAACCTGGCACAGTACTTGGAAGAAGCACTCCCACTGAATGCCCTTTGGGTGGATGCGCACGTTAGGCTACAGTGTGCACTGTCTTAAGAATATTGACGCTAGATCTGAAAGGATACATCCAAGAATGAGAGTGCCCTGTGCTTTCCTAAGCGGCTGCAGCGTGCTGCGACGACCACACTGTGGAGTGCAGGCTGCCATCCTTTCGTCAGCACGGTGATGCGTCAAGGAAGACGAGTGGGGCCAGCACAGGGCTGGAAGGGAGGGAAGGGGTGACTCATCTTGACATCTAAAAATAATCACAGCATATTAAAGGAACATATTTCCTTCTAGAAAATGAATAATTTTTACTTATATGTCTGTAATTTTCCATTTCCAAATAGTACTCCATGCACAAGGTGTTATAGCCCTCAGAAATATTAGGTATCATTCTGCCAAGCCAGGGAGCCAATTTAAATCGTGGCACCTAGGCAGGCCATTGATAACACAGGCTGAGCAGTCAGTTGGTTGCCAGGGTTGTCCTTTGAAACAACTTTAAGAGAAACGAGCATGGTTCAGAGGGCTTTTAGACACAGTGAGGATCTTTTGCCTACAAGCTCACCCACCAGAGGTCTTTAGGTGGTAAAATAATTTTGTTCAGCACCATCAGCATCCACATGTAGGTCCTCACATTCATAGGAAGGAGACACAGACAGATTTCCCACTTCTTGTTATCACAGCAATAAATCTGCCAGTGTAGAAGATCAAACCCTGGGCTGTTTTTGAAGGGGCACCAAAAGGACAAAGGAATATGCCCGGAGTGTAAAAATACATCTAAGATCTGCATAGTGAATCATGGGTTATTTTTGAAACTGAAATTGAATGATGTGAAACTGAGTTATACATACACTACAGACATAGAAGAGATCACGGATTGTTCTGCTGACATTTGTAGAAAGAAAAAAAGGATAGGAAGGAAGGGAGGATGGAAGAAGGAGAAGAAGAGAGAGAGGTATAGATTCAGATTTTTTTAATAGCCTGTGCTAGAGGTTAAAAAAAATACAGGGCTGCTATTCTGACCACTAAAAGCCCCAGAATTGTGATTTTTTATTTTGAATTTTGTTTTATTCTAACACATAACCAGTAGTTAACTATCAGAATAGCTGCCTGGAAAATGTTCAATCAATAAAATGAAGGATTTCCGATATGAAGGAAATGTGAGAGCCTTGGGGAATAGATGGCAGATGCAGAAGTTTGTTAATTAAGCTTACAAAAGCAGTAAAATTAATAAGGCCAGTATCATATACAGCATTGCTGGAGCAACAGCTGTCCCCTCTTCTAGTGAATCAATATGGACATGTCCCACCCCCTCAGAACCACCAGACTCTGTAAATATGTTCTTTGCTGTAAACTTTGATCATCTCATAGAGGAAAACACCAGCAAAGTTATTAATAATTCACACATGGGAAAGTGAGAAGTGATATATGAAAATGTAGTTATGGGACCTCAGCCCACATCTGTAGCAGAAACATGAGTCATCACCCATCCGATTTCTATCCCAAGAGTAGAAAAAGATCACTCCCACCATGGGTCACCGCCTTCAGTGGGAAACTTGGTTTTAACAGGCTTTTACTCTGAGTTATCAGCTGCCCATTTTGCTTTGGGAAAGTACCCAGGGGAAGAGTTTGTGTATGTGAAGAGTTCTACAACCCAATGGCTAAGACACAATGCCTTTTACAGTTATTATTTTTAATTTTTGTTTTTCAGGAAAGGAAACTGAGGAGTTATTTTAAGAAAAGTCAATGTGGAAAATGTGAGTGATGAAAAAAATATGCAATGTAAAAATTAATGATATAGAAAAATGATATAACACATCATGGCCATGGTCACTACCATTTATATATTTGTTTTAACATTTCATAGGTAAGTCTCATTAACTATTTGTAGTTTAGTACCACGGGGGAGATTTATAACTATATAGCAGATATGATTAGTTTCAGTTCTTTGGGAACAAATTGAAGTTATTACCTTCAATTTTAGACTCAACTCCAATTTAGTACTAAAAAATATTCTCTTCCCTTTCTATTTAGATCCTCTTCCACAGTTTCGAGGCTCAGACCTGGTTAACGTTTATCAACGACAGAGATGGGGTCTGGGCCCCTCCACCAAAGGAAGCATGTGTGGTCGGCACTGCCGTTGTAGAGTGGTGGCACTGCCAATGGGTGACAGGTGACTCCGTGAAAACAGGTCACTCACCGTTACAGAAAGGTGTCTTTCCATCTCCGAGAAAGATGCCAGAGATCCAAGTAGATGCTGTCAGCACGAACAGACCTCCCAGTGCCCCAAGCTGCCCTTGCACACCACTGGAAGGGGAGCAACATTAATCATGTAGTCAAGCTGGCGTCTCGTCGGAGAGTAACTCCCAATTTAGCCATCTAGTCTCCTGAATTAAATGTTTCCTGCTTTAGTAAATCACAACTTTTGGGATGACCAAGTATCCTAACGCCTTCCATGCTTCTTTTCTTTTCCTAATTCTTCACATCTAATCTATCAAACACTGTTGGCCTAAGCTTCCAAATATTCAGGTGTTTTTCATTCCTTCCCGCAAGTCCAGCTGTCTTGGTTACTTTTCTCTTGCTGCTGAGACAAAATACCCAATGCCCAAAACTAAGTGAGGAAAGGTTGATTTAGCTCATAGTGTGTGGAGGCTTTAGTCTGTAATCAGATGGCTCCAAGGCAGGGTGCCAGGGGACAGGGGCAGCAGTTCAAGGCAAGAGAAGACAGCAAAAACAGCAAGAGCAAAAGGGGGGCATGCCTCTTTTCCTCCCTTATGTTGCATGTGGTCTACTCACCCAGGCCATCTCTGGTCCCTCCTCTTGCTCAGGCTCAGGATGAATACAAAGTGAGGGCCCTGGCTCTCTTCTGAGTCACTTAGTTAACCTTCTAATTTTCTCAAGTTGACACAATGTATCAACCATTGCACCAACCTGACCTAAAAAGTCTTCAACTATCACAAGGATTCCACAGGATTCTACTTTCCCCAGCTTCTTTTCCTATCCAGTTTATAAAACATTCTCCATGTTGCTGTCAAAGTAATGCTAGTATGTCATGTCAGGCCATAGCGTTATGTGGCGCACGATTCTCCAGAGGGTTTTTCTTCCACTTGGAATAGAAGCTAAAGTACTTAGTATGACATAAAGCAGCCTAAAAGTCCAGTGTGCGTGTTAGCCCGAGCAGTTCTTCACACTCTGCACTAATGACAGGTGACCTGGTCACTGAAGAATGCCCCTCACAAATTCCTCTACCTACCCAGCCTGCCACCTGCATCCAGTTCCATCCAGTCTGTACTGGTTAGCTTTGCAGGTGCTAGGACAAAACATCCTCCACCCATAGCTTCAAGAAGAGGTTTACTCTGAATCCTGGTTTCAGGGGTTTCAGGTCTTGGTCTCCCTCCAAGGTAGAAGTGTCCCAGAGGAAGGGGAAAGTGGAAAGAATCCTTCCAACCTTCGACATCCAGGACTCAGAAAGAAGATAAAGACCTGGAGAGCAAGGGCCCGGGGCCCCTCAGAGTTAGTCACCAAGCTCACGTCGCTAGAATCCGCTTCCTCCAGTGAGGCTCCACTTGTGAAGAACCAGCTCAGCTCCCACCTCATTGACAGGCTCAGCACCCTCTCTGAGAGTCTCCTTACTCCGTGCAGGTTGTGACCCGGTGAACCAGCACAGGTGCAACATTAGGTGGTTTATTTGTGCTCATTCTGTTTTCCTGATGTGAGAATTCATGGCTATAATTTTCCCTCTGAGGACTGTTTTCACTGCATCCCGTAAGTTTCGGTATGTTGTATCTGCATTCTTGTTTAGTTGTAGATATTGTTTAATTTCTTCCTGTATTTCATCTGTCATCCATTGGTTGTTTAAGAAGATGTTATTTAATTTCCATGTGTTTATGGGCCCAAAATGTACAATAGATACTGAGAAATGGGAAGAAACTGCTCAAAAGGAAAGGAAAGCTGGATGGGGGAAAGGAGAAAAGAAGGAAGGGAAAAGGAAACATATGTATGTTAAGGCAGTTATACTACTAAGTGCTGTTAGCTCATTGAAAGGAAAAGTATATGCCTATATTTTTTATCAATTTTTCATGCCTATATCTTGTAATATGAGCAACTACTTGGACAATAACTGCGCAATGTACATTAATTACTCTGATACAATCTTGTTTTGAAATTTTATGTCATTGCTTTTATTTTTTTTCTTCTCTGTAAGATAAAAAAGATAAAAATAAAAACGATTAACCAGCACGTCAGCAGCGGAAGGTGGTGGTGATGAATCAGAAAGCAGGGGAAGGGGGATGCTGGGTGTTTTCCTGCCCAGAACAGATTCTCTGAGACATAGAAGTTGTCTTTCCTCCCTCGCTTGACCTCCCGCAGACCAGGATGCTTCCCATGCTCCTGGACCCCTGCAGGCCCTGGGCGCCACACCCACCAGGCCACCCGGTCACTCTTGGCTGGGAGGCGGAAGTTGCTTGCTGGTACTGATCTCTCTTTTTTTTTTTTTTTTTTTTTTTGGCGGTACTGGGGATCAAACTCAGGACCCTGCACTTGCTAGGCAAGCGCTTATTCCACTGAGCTATATCCCCAGCCCTGATCTCTCTTTATCTCTGTCTGGTGTTTGTTCCCACCTCCTCCATCGCTCCTGTCAACTAATTCTTGTGCTATAAATACTTCAAGTGGTTTCTCTTTTCCTGGTTAGACTTTGATAGATGCAGTGGTTTAGCAAAATCAAGTTGTAGGGAATGTTTATGACTCAAAGAACTAAGGTCCTCAGTAAAGAACTTCTGCACCAGCAGGTACTTGGTCCTAGGATTGTTTCCTCTTCCAGTGCCACCCTTGGGTAAGACTTTGAGTATATCCAAAGAAGGGGAGGGGAGTGATGCGTGAATAGAAGAATAACTTCCCTACAGAGTGGTATGTATAAAGTAAGATAGTCCATGGAAATCTATCTCAGAGAGACACGAATATTAGCTATCATCAGTATGAGCTATTTATCATTGAGGAAAACCATATCTAGGTGCTTCTAAAACCTAGATAAGCATTCTGAGAGCATTATATTGTGCTACTGTGGATACAGGGTCAGAATATCACTAGATATTGAGCTGACATCTGAAAAGACATAAAATACAAGACATGAAGCTTATAGTAAGTGTCACAGGCAGAGAGCAGAAAGGACGTCGAAGGAGGCCTCCTGCCTGCTGGCTCTCTGTTCTTCAAAACGGCAAAAGCAGCACTAATGACAGATTTGCTCTTTTACCATGGAACCAAATGATCTTTAAATGTATATATGAACAATGGTCTCCAAATAAAGTTATGACCTACAGCTTGGGTTACCGACCGCTACCCTTCTCTTACAAGGGGCTTGATGGATTACCGGGGGAGGTGGCAAGCAACCGCGACAGTAGCCAAGGAAGCGAGAGAAGGAGGGAAGAACAGGAGTGCTGGGGTCCTTTGTCTTCTCTGCCGGCAGTCCCAGACTCTCCAGCTGCACGCGCTCCCTAGGCTTCAGCTCAGAACTGCAGACTCCTAACTGCTTCTTCCTTAGAACATTTCATTTAACACTGCTAAGCCTGAATACTTAATTAAATGTTTACTAGTAAACAGATGTCAGCTGTTCAGAAATCCCACTTAATGTAATTAAAATACATATACTGACTGCTCAGATGCATGTGCCTTGGCTGCGAGAATTCTTTAGATACTCATCAAATCCATATTTAGCATCCTAGTATAGCTTTTTCAAGTCATCTCTTTGTGGTAAGAAACTACTTCAGCTTTTAATGTGTCTCTGAGAGAAAAAAATAATTAGGAGGAGGACTGGGGAGCTCTGTACAGTGAAGGCCACGGGAATGTTGATTTTGTGTCTGTTCTTCCTCAGGCTTTGTGTGCATGCAGCTCTCCAGGCACTTCCTGCGCCCTTCACTCATCCTGAGCTTGAGTCACAACAACTGGGCATCCTCACTGCTGCGTGTCCCGTATCATCGTGCAGCTAAGTACTTGTGCACACACTGCCTCTCCAGCAACCTCCAAAGTAAGATCTTGTAGAACCGGGCTCTTACAGGAAAAATCAAGTTATATCTGCACTAAGCTTGTTGCTATTCTCCCCCTTGTTTTACTTATTCAAGTAAGGTAGGAACAGATGCTTTATATAAAAAAAGAAATGGATTCAAAAGGGAGGGAGGAAGAAGTGGAAGCCTGCAGGAGTTCTTTCCTCCTCCTGATTCTTCCCCAGAATTACCAACGTAATTGATTGGTTTTCTTTTTCTGTTTTTTCTTTAAAAATAGTTTAGAAAATAAACTTTACAAAATAAAGCAAGTAAATGAAGATACAAATTCATATTGCTTAATTTATTTCGTAGAGAAGGAGACCCCAACGAGCTGGGTAATTTTCTATTCTTACTTCTCCGTACACCTTAGGGGTTTTCGATGTCAATACATATAAAACACCGTATTTCTTGAAACCATACAATACGACACGTCAGAGTTTATATCTCTCACTCTTCATGAATTGTTCGGTTTAAGGTTTTTCCCAGCTCTTTCTACTTATTCATTAAACATGTTTCTGATTAATTGTGAGTATATGCATATAATATTTTAGATGAGGGACATAAAATTTTAATTGCAGCATCAAAAAAACCTCATGTCCAGGCACTATATTATTGACTTTCAAAATCTACATACACGTTCATATGTATTAGCCAACCTTTAAAAAATCTAATATTTACTTCACTGTGCCTTTTTACAGTATACTGAAGTTGAAATGCTTTTAATATACATTTTGGTCAGTTATATAGTTACATTCCTCTTGTGTTGCCTGCTTTTAGTCTTTAATAAGAGTTTAAATTTTCTTGCCTATGTTTTTGGAGGGGTGGACAGGGTCTCATAATGCAGTCCACACTGACCACAGACTTCCAAGTGCTAGAGTTACAGGCATGTGCCACTCCACTAGATTGCTCTTTCTTTTAAAATACGACTCAGAAGAGTTATTAATTTAATCTGAATGATGACTATAGTGTTTTGTTTTATTTTTGAAATTAGTCCAGTGTACCACATAGTTTCCATTATTTTTATGATATAGAAGATTCAAGACCTGTAAAGTCAAAATTACCTATCTTTTAATGCAACTTTCCAATTGCTTAGGAAGGCCTTTGTGTCCGAGTCATAGCCTCATTACTCTGTATTTTCCATCAGTTCTTCTCACTGGAGTGCAACATCCATACAGAAAACTGAACCACTGAGCATACAACTCAATACTCAATCCCAGTGTGGACATATCTTGTGCCACGTCAGAAAAAGGGCATTTTCAGCCACAGTGAGAGCCACCTGAGCTCTCTGTCATGAGAACATCTTCTTCCTCAAAGGTAATTACTATCCTAACTACTAACACCCTAACTCTGCTTTGCCTTTTTATTTCATTTTGTTTGTATATAGATAAAGCCATAGAGTATATACTATATTTCTGTGGGTTTTTTTCTCAGTACTATGTTTATGAAATTGATCCATAGTGTTCAGGATGGTAATAATTCCTTTTGATTTCACTGATATTTCTATTACATTACATGAACGCACCAAAATGAATGTCAACACTTCTACTGATGTCCACTTTGTTTTTGATGGTTGTTAATAATAAAGCTCAGGGCACTGTCCATAATAACTAGTGCACAGAGACACTTTGCTCTACCAAGTATATGTTTGAAAGTATAATTCCTCTATGATCACATATGTGTGTATTTAATTTTAGTAGTTGCTGTTAACTAGGATTCCAACATGCTTGGAATATATGTTTTGCTAGCACTGTGTTAAAATTTCACAACTTTACCTTCCAAACATATAGGCATAATCCACTTGGCTTATTTTAATGGTGTAAGCATTCAAACTTTTTACATTTCAATATGACTGTCATGTTCATTCTGTAACGTTTACTGGAAAAGTTTTAAAAGGATATTATGCTACTGTCTCTTTTGTTGATTTTATCATAAACAAAATCACTTTTTAAAATAAATATTACATTTTTAATGCCTGAAGCCTTATCACCATATCTGTTTTATCAGTAGTACATTTTTGTTCATTTTCTTCCATGTAAAGACTGATTTTGTTTATTCTTGTCATTTAGTATTTCCTCATAATGTTTTTCATGTTCATGTCAATTTTCAGAAAAACACTTAGTAGAGAATAATTGAAATTATATTACATCAAGTTGAAGAGAGCTGCTGCACTTACAGTATTGAATCTTCCAGCTCACGAACATGCCCTCATTCCCCGCTTATTCAGAGCTTCAGTTTCTGTCAGCCGTGCTTTGTAGAGTACACAATTGTGGGTTCACCTTAGGTTGTTTTTACCATTTGATGTCTATGCTGTAGTAAACCAGGGACTTTGCTGTTTCCCTGGGACTTGGGGGCCATGTCCCCAGCCTTCTCCTTTAGAGAGGGACTTCATAAACTGGGCCACCTGGGTCCTCTGCAAAGCTGCAGGGCTTCTGGCATGTGCCAACAGGCCTGGAAGGATTTTACAGCTTTTTATTTAAAAATTATTCTTGATATTTTTAGAAATACATCTGATTTTTCACACTGGCCTTCTAATCAATGTTCTTGATAAAATTATTAATTCTATTAGTATGTTCATAGATTCCTTTGGAATTTTTTTATGTCTATGAATAACACAGCTATTATTTATGACCTTCTGGTCTACATTTTCTATTTTTCTTGCCTTATTCCTAGGATATGCACAACAGTGTTGAATATATATGCTAATAATAAACAACTCTTTTCTCCTTTCTAATCTTATGTGGCAAAGCTTTCTGTATCTCCACATGAAGAAACATTTTACTGTAAGGCCTTCATTACTATGGAGCAAGCTTGATCCTCCTCTTGACATTTCGTATGTTTTTAAAAAGCATCATTGAACAAGTGTTTTTCTCCAGTGCTTCTGCTACATCTCTTGAAATTATATTATTTTTCCTTTGTGCTCTTAATATATGAGCAGAAGTACTGGTTTTCAAACATGACACCAACTTTGCATTCAAGGAGAAAAGCAGACTACACTGAGTCAGTCAGCCTCCAGTTACCTAAAAATATATTTGGTTGTAAACTGCAAAGTTTTCTTTCAATTTTTTTATATTTATATACCTGAGAGTCAGTGACATGATATTTTTATTGCAATGTTTTTTTCATATTTTATACCAAATTTATGCCAGTTCAAGAAATAACTTAGAAATTATTTCCAATTTTTTCTGATTTTAGAAAGAGTTTGTATGTATATGATTGTCTACTTTTACACCAGTAATGACGGCGTTTTATTTGTGGAAAGGTTTTAACTTCACAGTCAGTTTCCCTAATGGACAAAAGTAATATTCAAATGTTCTTCTTTAAGTGCATTCTGTTTTCAATGTGCGTTTACTTCTTCTAAATTCATAAAATTATGTTCAGTATAATAATTATAATACCTTATTCCTTCTTATTTTCTGTAACATCTGTGATGCTTTTTTGTTTATGATTTCTGATTTATTTGTTCTTGTTCTTGCCTTAGATTTACTAAGTGGTTATCAACTTTATTATATCAATTTTTAAAAACAAACTTTTGGGTTATTAACCTTTTCTACTGATCATATGATTACCATTTCACTGTGTTCCTAATATTTTTTCTATCTTTATTCATTGGCTTTATTTTGATGTGCTTTCTTCTCAAATTTGATATAAGATCAAAATATTGTAGTCTATTTTGGTTTGTATTTTCACACACTAGTCACCCAGGAGTCAATTGCTTCCTTTTCCAAACAAATGCAGATTTTGTGCTCGTGTTTCCTATTTACAACTTACTTATATTGTGTTAATTCTTGGATTTTACCAAGAGTCGAGTTAGCACTCAGAACAGTACTGAGAGGTATTCAGGGGCCTCGGTTATGATTTCTTTTGGTAAGTGGTGTACCAATTTAAATCTACCCTCTTACTACTTATTTGTACTATTTCTTGATGTTTGTCTTGTTTTAAATTACTTTTTATTAATTGTTCTAGTTTAGAAGAATTTCATTTCCATTTGTTTCTCTCCCCCAAAGTGATGGCTTTTTGATATGCCACCATTTCATTTTCCATTGCCACTTATACCACAAAATAAATCCTCATGTTTGAAAAATACTGCTTTAGATTGCCTACTCTATAATATAATCTCATACACCAATTGAGTTGGTAATAAACTATAACATTGCTGTAAATTTTATAGTTTGCTCTATAACAAATACATACCTGCGTGTATAGCAACCTCAGTACTTATATCATCTATGCAACTACTTATCCATCTATTTATCTCTCTAGGCAAGTTTTTTTTTTCATTTTTCATCCATGTATGAGCAAACTGATAGGTATTATAATCTTTGAGTTTGTTAGTATTCAGGTTTATTATATGAGAGAAGTTATCCTGAGGTAATGGTCCTACTTTTCACTACTCTCCTTGCAGAACTATTCTAAATTAGGCATTTTGTATCATGGGCTGATTTTCTTTTTACATTGTTATATCATTTCTAATTACCTCATACTCCTGTAGTCAGAGTTACTGCAGGAAAAAGGTATCACATTCAGATAATTCAAGAAGATAATAACAAAAAAATGTTTTCCATGTTCACTGCAGCCCCCCAAGCTAGTGTCATTACAGCTACTACAAATGCAATCCCAAGTGAAGACAGAGGGGGTGGGGACTGTGCTTGGAAATAAAAGAAGACATTTCAGGAGGAACAAAGCTCTCAGGACTCATGGCTTTGGGTTGATGCCTCAAACCAGCCTCAAGCTGCCTTCCTCTCCTCCTTCCACCGTTCCTGCTAGACCTCCCACAGACCATGCCTAACTCAAAGAGAAAGTTGAAGGGATCTAAATGATGTTTGTCATGCGGGCCCACTTTTGGAAACAGAGTCCATGATGGAGAAGGTTCCAGAGGAACAAATGATAGAACATGAGCACAGCTACCCAGTTACTCTCTGTTCCCCAGCCTAGGTGAAATGTCTCAATATGCTGCAACACAAGAACTTCCTGTTTACACTGTTACTGGAGGTTGGGACTTCAGTTTCTGTCTTCCAGGCCTGTGTGCAGATTCCTTTACACATTTCATGTCTCCTCTTTAGTACCCTGAGGTTAGACTTTCTGTTTTCTGTATCTCATGTTTTCTGTACTAGCTTACTTATTTCTTCAGATGGTCAAATTTCCAGGTAGAGGGAATCCAGGCTGTGTATAACACCTCAGTCTGTAGTAAATTTCTCCAAAACTTTACAAATCTCTATAACAAATTCTATTTTATAACACAGTTACAGAGTAATCCGTTGCTATTCCCATGCCTCACCTGTTTATGAGACAGAGCTTTTCTCCTCTTCAGGGTCTTACTAGCTAGGCGTGGTGGCACATGCCTGTAATCCCAGCACTTGGGAGGCTAAGGCAAGAGGATCGTTGTGAATTCGGGTCTTTCTTATTAAAATACCCTTTGATGGTTTTGTTCATTAATTCTCCCAGATTGCTTTTCAAATATTTTTAGTAATAGCAAGAAAATGTCTTCAAGGGTTGTAAGAAACACCACAGCGAACATATTAAATTAGAAAAAAACTGACACATTTATGACACAGGGTGTCCTCTGCTGAACCATGCCATACCACTCCTTTACTCTTCAAAAGTACATTTCAGTATTTGCTCTTCTACAATATAATAGACAGGTTTCCATAATGTCCTCTTCATTCAAAATATGATTCTTCTTTTCTCGAAATAATCTTTAGTATGTTTGTGATGGTTTGTGTCTAGATAGCGCCCCCAAAGCCTCAGGTGGTCATTGATGAGGCTTTTAAAAAGTGGCTGGATCTAGTGCGTGTGACCCTGGGATTATGGGTGTGAGGCTATTAAACCCATCTACTGATTGGTTTGGCAGCTCCCTAATCCTGGCGGCCTAGACAGAGTACAAAAGGACCGGGAGGGAGAGACTAGGGTCCCTCGTTTGCATTGCTCCCTCCTGCCCTCTGTGAACTGTTCCGCCTCCTCCATTCTGTCCTGCATTGGAGCTGGGTGATCATGGAATGAAACCTCTAAAAACTATGAGCTAAATCAGCCTATCCTCCTTTAACTTGGGTGTCCGTGTTTTGTCTCAGCAAAGAGCAAAGTAACTAAGATAATATTCATAAGTGAATATGTATTTCTGTTAGGTCTTTTAATATTTAAAAATATCCTGACAGATTATTGGCCTTTTCAATTTTTGAGGATGAAATGAAATAAAATTCATTTGAATAACATAAAAATTCATTTTATCTATTCTTGAATTCATAATCCCCAGAAAAATCATACATTTTATCAGGGTTGTTAAAAGTATTGATTTAAAGACATACACTGTATTATTTTATGGGCAGTTTCTCTTTAAATTTTTTATCAATAATTTATCTGATTCTTTACAGTAAACTTGTCAGTATTTGATTTAATTTATCAACGTTAAAACTTTTGCATCATTGATCAAATTTATTTTATTACTTTATAATTTGATTTTCAATTTGAGCTTTACAAAATACATCTGGGTAATTATTTTGTATTTATGTTATTGTTTGCCCCTAGTTTCTTACCTAGATAACTTGATTTCAATTAAGCTCTTATTTCTAACAGAAATGTTTCTCTAGTTATTTTGTTTTCATCAAGTATTTGCCCTTTGCTCACTGTTGTATATTTCTAAATATCTTTTCATTTTACCGCCTTTCTTCTATTGGCTAAGATGGCTTTAAATTTTAAAAATTCAAGTATGTATCTTGTTCAGATTTGGTCAATATTTTCACTTAGGGTTTTTCATTTTAGAGCCCAATCCTCGGTCTCACATGAAATGTATCCTTCTTTTCCTCTTGCCAATCTGTGACCATTCTTGTCTTCCTTGCCTTTTACAATCATGACAACTTTGAGAGTATGACTCAGCTAAGAGTGCACCTGCCTCAATACAAGGACTAGTCGGACAATGTCTTACTACACTGGAGTTACAGAAGTTTACCAAGGTGACGCACTGTAATGCAGTCATATCAGGGACTACTTTATGTCAATATTTAACTTTACCAGTGATAATAAACTTGATCATTTTATTAAGGCGTATCTGTCAGATTTTGCCATTGTTATATTATTTTTCCCATTGTAATTAATGTGTCCTAAAAATCAACATAAATATCTTCTCTCATTCTTAAGCCCACTGAGTTCAGCACCCATTAATAGATCTCACCTGACAGTACTGCTGAAAATTTTTAAGGATAGTTTCTTTCTTTTTTTTTTTTTTTTGCGGTACTGGGGATCGAACTCAGGACCCTGCACTTGCTAGGCAAGCACTTATTCCACTGAGCTACATCCCCAGCTAAGGATAGTTTCTGTTTGTTCACTTACCCTACCTTTGTTGGGCTTCGCGCATCTGAGAGAGCAATTCCTTATACACAACCATCCAGCCCATTATTTGTTTATATTAGCATACAAACAGGAATACATCATCTGTCTCTGGATTATAATCCAGTATTACTATTACTAATCTTACCTCCTTGACTGCTTCAGCTTTGTCGATTGGAATATTGAATGTTCAGACATGCTCCAAAACAATAACCAAAAAAAAAGCACTGAAAAGTATTAGGACACCAAAATTGGTAAATTATTCTATAATCATTAATATGATTGTAGTTGATACAAAGTTATTTATAAACACACATATACCCTTTACTGTTTTTATACAAATGTTTATTAAGACTTTCTGCTAAAAGTTGAAATAATGCTTAAACATGAATTGGCCAGGGCTGTTGGTCAAAAATGTCTATGAACATTAAAACAGATATAAAAGCAAAAAATAATATATTGTTAAAAAGTGAATAATCTCCAGTAACAATTTGTGTTTTAAAGAAATATCAATCAGTTCCAAAATTTATCAGATAGGATAGAATTGATTACAAACAAATAACTTAAAAGATCACAGTCTCCCCTCTCTCACAGGGAAAGTCAAATGTTACTGTTTGTTTTTATTTTACAGTTAGAAGAGTATAATCTTAACAATATGTTAGGCAAAAAATAAATGTTGCCAAAAGCGCAATTAAAAATAGCTTTTAAAACCCTAGCGTCTCAAAGAGATAATTTTTAAGAATTAAAGGAAAGGAATAAAGGCAATACAAAACAAAGGGCACAATGCAAAATAAAAGAAAAATAGAAAATAAGTGTTTTAAAAAAATAAACAAAAGCAGGGATTTCTACCAGAATGAGGCCTAAACTCTTGAAAGAAATTATCTATTTATTTCCTATTTACATGAGTCCTAAAAGTAAAGAAGTCAAAGCTAAAAGGATTCTTAAACTTTCACTAGGCAATAAGGTACAAATTTCAATATATGAACTAGAATGTATGACACATGGAAATAAGGGTCATTTTCAATTATGAAAACAATGTACAAAACAAAGACACAGAGTAATAAATATCTAAGTTGCAAATAATGATAAAGCAGCAAGAAATAAATTTGAAAAAAAGTTTGACATAGGAACACTACACATGTGTAAAACCAGTATCAAAATATACCAGAAAATTGCTAAAGAATATTAAGTATGAGTAGTGCTTTTAAAAAAAGTTCAACAGAACTTGCCAGCATCTTATACTGTGTCAGCACTGCACAGAAATATTTCACATGTCACTCTTGAATTTGTTTCTTTTTCTGAAAATGGAACAAATTACTCCAGTTTAAGATAAAAGATATAAAGGTTAAGAACAAATATAATTAGTAAAGAAGAATTTAAAGAGGAAACCTAAAACATATGGGTACTTATTTCTCAAGCATTTATTGAACTCTCAAAAAGCTTGATCACAATTTAAAGAAATTCAACCCCACGTAGATATCAGAGTATGACCCAATGAGCGTGAAACACGTTTCCTCCAAAATTTACACACATTTTAATTCTTTTAATCACCAGGTTGGGCTCAAAATGGGAAGTAGTGGAGTTCACTGTTACTGGCAGAACACTATAATATCCAGAAATAAATGCACATATTTATGGTCAACAGATTTTCAACAAAGATAACAAGGGTATACAATCAGAAAAAGACTGTCTCTTCAAAAAATAGTGCACAAGCAGAAAAATTAAATTAGAATACCTGTCTTACAATATATGAAAAATAAATATAAAGTCAAAATAAAGACTTTTAAATACCTCTAAGTTCTGTAAACCTAGTAAAAGAAAGTGGAAGGAGAGAAGCTCATTGACATGAGTCTATGTAATAATTTCTGGGTATGATGTCAAAAGCACAGGCAATGAAAGCAAGAATCAAAATATAAAGCTCATCCAAAGCAAGAGATGCAATCAACAGGATGAAGAGACATCTTTAAAAATGGAAAAATATATTTGCAAGACATACATCTAATGAAAAAATACAACCAAAATGTATATGGAACTTAAATAAATCAATAGTATGGTAGCAACCCTAGTTGAAAATAGGTGAAGGATCTGAATGGATCTCTCACAAAATAAGTCACATACATCACCAACAGGTGTGTGAAAAAATGCTACAATCACTATTTACCAGGGAAACCAAAATGGAAATCACAGCGAGAGATCCTCTCATACCTAACCAGAGTGGTCACTATAAAAAAAAAAAAAGGCAGAAGAGGACAGTGTTGACCAGGCTGTGGGAAAAGCAAAGTCTGCATGTCAGTGGGAACATACAGCAGTACAGCCATGGTAGGAAGAGGCGGGACTCCTCAAAACCCTAAAATAGCACTGTCCGGAGATCAAGCCATCCTACATCTCGGCATGTATGAGAGGAAGTGACACACGCTCTCAAAGTGATATCTGTACGCCCAGGTAACTTGCAAACATTTTTCCATAATAGCCAAAATATGGAAGAGTAAAGTCACTCTGTGGATAAATAAACAGAAAATATGACACATAGAGTCTTATTTGGTCTTTAAAAAAAGGCTAATCCTATTATTTGACATAACAAGGATAGACTCAGTACACAATATAAAACAGTGGGCAGAGAGAAGCTCTAGGTAGCAACAGATATATTTATTATGAGCTTGTTGGTGGTGGTTTCCCAGCTGCATAGTTATCCCAAACTTACTTCTATGTACACATTAACTGTTTAATAGTTTTCCCCGAGTATCACTCAGGCAGCATGTTTGCTTACATACTGACTATCCCAAGCGTTGTGAGGCAGGTGTCATTGCAACTAGTCAATTCTTGATTGAATAAATTTCATAGATCTGTCATTTTTATATGCCTTATATTATAACAAAATATTTTATTACTGAAAATGCAATTTTGATCATCCTGTATTTAAATAATTGAACTGCTAAGTGGTTAAATGTGCATATCTGTTCATGTATCAAGCATCCTTAAATAAAATGTTCACAAAAGAAAATAAAGTGATGTGTTAGTACATAATTTCATCAAAGAAAACTATAGATGAGCGTTTGTATTCCTTTTTCACAAAGCGCCTGAGAGTGGTAGAAACACTTGGAAATCAGTAATGAAATACCTATTAAATTTAAAATGTGCAGACCTCTGACCTGAAACCTCGGTTACATCTCTAAAAACACCTCACAGCTGCTCCAAATGGTTCAGTTATCGTTAGTAACAATAATGAAAAATGAAAACAACCTAAAACTCCTTACAGGGAATGTAAATGATGGTAGAGAAACGAGCAGAAATTTATGGAGCTTTGAAAATGATACTGTGAGTCTGAAGTGCTGTCAGGGATATCTACCCAAGTGATTAAGTGAAGAGATAAACCAAATCAAAACAAAAACTCTTATGCAGTAGAAGAGCTGATTAATATGGCCCCATTTTGTTAGAATAACCAAATATAGCACATGTAAGCATATGTATATCAAGTGCTAGAGTAGTATGCAAAAACTACTGATATCGGGCTGCAGATACGGCTCAGTGGAATAAGCGCCCACCTGGCAAGGTCCTGAGTTTGATCCCCGGTATAGAGAAAACAAAAACAAACAAACAAAAAAAACCTGCAATGTAACAGAAAGACAAATTTTGAAATGCATCGAAGTTTGTACTCCATATTTTATATTTGTATGACGCTGTCACTTCTTGTAGCTTTATGTTACTTTTATAATTAGTAAAAATAGGAAAGTTATTTTGAAAGAAAGATAAAAGAGTTAATGGGTGCACTAAGGAGAAAAGTCAGTGGCTGTGGAGATTTCATCCTGAGGAATGTGCAGTACGATGAGTATTACCAGTCATGAAATCTCTTTCCATAGATAAGGAAAATGTGCAACTATTGATGTAAAAGACTGAGGGGAGTCCCCGGGCTTTCTATCTATCTGTCTCTGTGATGCTCTGCAAGCCCTGGCGAAAGCCACGGAGGCCTTCTTGCAGCTGGCTAACCCAAAGCACCCTCATTTCCTCTTCCCACTGGGCACGGTCTACAGGAACATTTTTTCAGTTTATTAGTTTTCCAGTCTATTTGCTCCTATTTATAACGCAAGTTTCAGCAGGGCTAATCTGTCTTTTCATCTTTATATCTGCGTAGGATAGTCCTCCCCGCATGGAGAGACCCAAACCCTACAGTGGAATAACAGAATGGAAGAATGAATGGAGAGAAGTGCTAAAATGAAATGACGATTTGCTCACAATGATACCATCTTGGTGTCTGCATTGTGACCAACCCAGTTAGACCAGCGAGACACACAGGAGTTCTGCTCAGTTCCTACTTTCCTCACCTCTAGTCTGATTTATCATTACACTTGTATTTTTAATAGGTTCTGAATTTGACTACATCTTCCTATCTGTTTCACTGCAACTTGCATCGATGTTACCACCATTTCACGGCCAAACTGCTGCTAGAACCTCGTATTGTTTTTCTTTTTTTCATTACTTTCTAAAAACCCTACAAATACTTCACATTTTCATAGAAATAAAGCCCACACTCTTCACCACAGCCAGCAAGGCCTTGCGGAGTCACCGTGTTCCAGCACATTGGCCTTCAGAACAGAGGGCTCCATCTGGGGTGCCCCCCATCACTGCTCTGTTTTGTTTATATGACAGGTGGGCCTTTTCCCACTGAGACTTTCTCAAGAGTCTTTTCAAAATTTCCCATCTCTTCTCCAGGGCCACTTACTCCCACATACACTCAGTAGTCTGTGTACAGTTGCTGTCCACATACCCCAAACACAAAGACGTGGGTAGCGCACAAAGACCCCTCCCTGGCTCACCCACTCCTAGAACCCAGCCCAGGATGATTTCCTGTGCATCACTTATTAATATATGAAGTCATTTGTTCATTGAATAATTTTCTGGGAGCTACCAGTAGTTAGGCTCTCCTAAGTAAGAAATTTTGTTTTTCTTGCTTATCAGTGAATTCCCTGAATCTAGATGATTTCTTTCTAAAACTAGACAATAACTGCTGTTGAAGGAATAGTGATCCCCCACTTTAAATTATCATGCTTGGAGTCCTATGTATTTTTCGTGCAGCATACATTAGTCACGAACACAGTTTATTTTTTTATTTTATTTATTTATTTATTTATTTTTTTTTTTATTTTTTTGCGGTACTGGGGATCGAACTCAGGACGCTGTGCTTGCTAGGCAAGTGCTTATTCCACTGAGCTATATCCCCAGCCCACGAACACAGTTTAAAACCCATTTCTTTGGAAAGTCTTTTTGTCACTCTTAACTACATCATTCTTTGTCTCATTGCTCAAGGGCCCCATTGCTGAGAAAGCCTTCAATTTACCTACTTAATTATGTTAAATATCCCATTACACATTCTTAAGGACTCTTGTAACTGTGCATATAGTGCTTATCTGAGTTGTAATTTACTTAGGTTTAAAAAGTTAAATGGATTTTTCCATGGCTATGTCCTGGACCCGACTCTCATCCCATGTGGACAGATACTTTCTAATTTAATATTACTTCACCAAAGGTGTTTATTCCATCCCTAGCTCATCTCAGGTGCTCAAAAACATTTTTTGAAAAAGAAATCAATCACCACAAGCATCACTCCACACTGTCCAGGATAAACTGCGTGAGGCTCCATACTTTAGCATTCATGCATTTGTCAATGAGAACTGGACGGTATTTTGAAATTGAACAGCCTTCAGTCCTTTATTTTTTCCAAAATAGAATTCTGGGAACAACAACTGGCTGACCTAATGTATTTGCAGTTGAGTTCAGTCTAACTTGGGTTACGTTTCCGTGCATGCAAAGGTTATAAATTTATCAGAATGTGAAATGGTTTCTTCCATCCCTGCTCAGTGCAGTTCCTCACACTGAGCTATGGAAAGATCTTCATTACTTCACTTCACAAGAAACTTTTCATGATATCAACTGCGCTTTCTCCTCTCCACCCACTCCGCATTGCATTCTCATCAAAGTTTGATTCTGTAAGTGCAAAACATATTTCTATAAGTGGCTTCCAATAATTGACAAAATTATTATTTGTCTTATGTGCTAACAGTGAAATATATCCTGTATATTCAAAAATAGATTTTCTAAATGTAGCACCAAATGTAGCAAGGACAGTTGGTTAAACATTTTACTTTTTAACCTTCTTCTTACATTTAATGATTCACTCTTAGAAGTGTCGGCATTGAATACAAGAATAAAAAGTTAAGTTCTTCCAAAAGGTTGAACATTTTGTCACTTCCTGAAAGGCTGAAGGAAAACAAACCCAGCCAGCCATGCCCCTCTTCCTTGCTGGTCTGGTAAAGTTTTACAGACATGTGAGTCTTCTTCGTGAGGTGATGTCTGCAAGAAATTAAAAATAGAATATTTTCAAAGGTAAATGCCTATTGTCCAATAACTGTACTACTATGGTTATGAGCTTAAATTTCCGACCAGGAAAGGATTACTCATGTCCTATAAGCATTTCTTCTGTCTGTGCTAGGAAATAAGGGTGCAAAGCTTATGATATGATCACTCCATCATTCACAAAGGAAACATAAAATATTGTGTTTTATATGCCTATACATTGGCATCTGTTGTCAGGCTCACGTACTGTACTTTTAAAAATTAAAAAAAAACTTTACTTTCTAAACAGGAGAATTTTTTCTTTTCTAATAGAACCCAATACTAATACAAACTGGGTGCAAATTTTCTAAATTCTTTTTTATTAGTCATTACCTTAAGCTTTAAAGTTGTATAATTGAAAAGCTTATATTTGGTATCAAAAATCGGTATTTTTATGACAAGTTCTCATTTGAAATAGCTTCAGAATAAAATAATATTTTAAGACTTATCAACTGTAAGCACCAAACTTAAGGACAGAATTAGATCTTCGTATTTGCTATGTTTTTAATCTTTGTCCTTGAACATTTCTCTTCGTTAACCTAGTGAAAAGGGAGACCACCTTCTCAGACTAGATCCACCGCTGAAGGTCGGTTTCTAAGTGGCACAGCACCAACCTTCTTGGAGCTGTCTCATCAGCCAGTTGTCTCATATTTTCCATCCCTTCAGAGGTCCAGCGCAACACTCTAGTTCTGGGTCCAACTTTTCACTGTGAAGCATGGAACGAATTACTGAACTTCTCTCTATCTTGTTTTCTGTTTCCCTTTGGTGAAAATGGAGGCTGCTGACTATGTGTCTCTTACAGCTTGTAAGGGTCAAATGAAATAGTTCAGATCAACTACATACAAGGTCCTAACAAGTAATATTTGCTCATTTAACATTCACAACCAGGGAAAGAATTTCATAGGCTGTTAAAGACTGAGTCCTGTAAGAAGTGGACCCTGAGGGGAAATTGGAAGTAAAATTTGTCCGGGGGTAGTCTCAAGATCAGCTCCTGGGAAGGCAGTAAAACTAGACAGACACAAGTTGGCTCCATCTTGACGAATGCCATAGCTGTCCCCACAGACAAGATGGGATCTTTCTCCAGGGTTAGCTTGACTTGAATTGTCTACAGGTCTAAGTTTCAGGAGTTGATTCCCCAGGGGATATGGTCTATTGCTCCTTCTTGAGGGAGTTCATCCCTGTCTAGGATAATTTCTGGAGCGGATTCACTGTAAAAGCCATCAGGAGCCAGTGTTTTCAGCAGCTGAGCTGGGGCGGGAGTCTCACCCAGTTGAAGGATCAGTGGGCTCCTCACACTCCCACACAGGGTGATGAGAAAGACAAAATGTTCTTGTGCTCCCTGTCTCTCTGGCTCCTGCCCCAACTCTTCCTTCCTATCTGAGATGACATTGTAAGCTCTAATAAAGCCGTTTTGTCACAAGCACAGTGTTTTCCTCCTTTTTCACATATTCATCTCCATTATTTTTTTCTTGTCTAGTCTATCCAGGTGCTTTTTTTTTTCTGGATTGGTTTATAGCCCCAATTTACATACAATAAAAACACTATTCTTTAACACTACGATTTTCCTAATCATTCATCATCCTCTAATCAACTTTACAATCTTCCTTAGGATATTAAAAATGATACATTCTTTTTGGAGGGAAATGTCCAAAATGTAGTTTGATTAAATTGTTAAGTATGTTTCCCTGAAGGTTGATGTCGCTCGATTATTTGATACTTTAACAGCAAATGTGAGACACTGACAAGGCCTGCGTCTTCCCTAGCAGACTCCTAAAAATAACAGTTTCCTAACAAGAGCAGCTTGAGCTTTGTGTCCGCAATTATAAATATCTCCATGGTACTGTGAAGGATCAGTGTTATACGCTAAACCCTCTGTTAATAAAATCAATGTGTACATGCTCTCTCTATCCCTAGATATCTCAAGGGCTCAGGCTGGTTATGGATGATAACAGCTCAATGAGACCAGAATTATAGAAAGCTAACAGACGTGAACAGAGAAAAACACTGCTTTTTCAATTTTACTTTTACAGCAACATGTTATTGGTTTTGTAATCGCATAAAACTTGAGGATATTTCTTTGGCAAATACCTCTTCAGTCAGACCACAGGCACAGGAAGAGAAGGAAGAAGAAGGAAAAGAAGAAGAAAGAAGATGGTCTAAGGAGAAATGTGAGAAGTACCCGAAAGTTTTGTTTCCCCAAAAAGAGAAAAATTAGTAAATAGCTTAATAACAATGGAGACATCGATGCTATTGATAGTAACTAATTACCCACCGGATTAACAAAATCATTACTTTTACAAGACACGTGATCAACATACAATTCTTTTCATATGATGAAGTCTAATTTTCAGTGACATGAAAACCAAAGGCTGATGCTAAGTTCTTAGCAGGTGAAGAAACCACCTTTTGGTATTCAGGACACAGAGGCTGTCAACTGCCTCTGACCTATAAAAGAAAATACTTATTTTTCCTTTATGGTACTGGTGTCTGAACTTAGGACTTTTGGGCCAAGCTACAACCCTAACCCACTTTCTAAAATTTTATTTTGAGACAAGGTCTCCCTAGGTCACTTCATTGCCTAACCTAGGCTAAAACTAGAGTTATTCATTTTACAAGGACTTTATGCTGTCATTTAGTTTCCAGGGTGGAGTCAAATGCCTGGGTTTCACATATATCTATGGAATACTACATTCATCAATAAATCCTACTAAACGCATGAATAGCTTAAATGCTACATGAGTGGAAAGTCCCTTCATGGACGTATGAAAGTATCGAATAGTATTGCCACTGTGTCAGTCAAAGCCAAGGAAAAGGGAATATACATGGGCAAAGCACAGGCACTAAAAACAACAAAAAATAGTTCAGCATGAGCGTCAGTTTAATGAGAGGGGACTACAGGAACAGACAGGGTACAGTACACTTTCTTACAAAGCAGAACAGACAGCAGTTAATTGATGTTTTTACCTATGATGGAATTGAAGTCTTCTTTTAGGGAAGACTCAGATTTATGAGAGATAGGAAATGCTCCCTGTCCATCAGAGACCAAAGCAAAAGTAAGCTTTAATGTGTTCTCTCTATAAAGTTTGTCTGCGTCATGGACTCCAAAACAGCTGAACACAAATCCTCAGAGCTGTCATAGAACTGAGGCTTTCTCTTGTCACCCCTCGATGCTAATGTCCTGTGTGTTAGAGGGTTCGGGTCCTGCTGGGCACTCTCTAATGGCAGGAGGTCTGTTAGGAGATTTCAGACCATAGTTCATGTCCTGGACTGTGATGGAATTGATGTCTCCTTGATTTTACCTTGCTGTAATAAGAGAACTCCACCATACACATCTCACCATCAGGAACTCCCTTACTACAAACCCCAGAGCCATAAGACAACTAATCATGGGCTGGGATCTCCAAGTGTATGAACCAAAATAAACCCTTTTTCTTTACAAAATGATTATCTCAAGTATTTGTTATAGTACCAGAACTCTGACCAACACACTTCACTATGCTTTGATGAGCCCCATCAGTGGGCTGAGTGCTTTCACTTTTTACCAAAACGGACGACGGCAAGATTTGTGCCTTTCACTGTCCCTATTTTAATACGTTTCTGTTCTCTCTACTGGAGGCCTGCGGGGCTAGCAATCAACAGGTCAACCTGGATCAAATGTTCATTCTTGTACCAATCTCCAGAGCCAGAGCAACGCCATTCCTCTACCCAAGTCCGCTTAACTTCCACAGACTGAAAGAAGTGAAAAGTGCCACTTTCGCAAAGGGAAATCGAGTGCTGTAACAACAACAACAACAAAACCTGACAACAACTGCGGGGGAACCTAGAGGATATTTGTTCACTAAAGTAAAAAAAAAAAAAAGAATTTGATCCAAGTGAGGGAACAAATTCAAAGGAGGATCTTTTGGAGAGAAGATAGGCAAGAGTCAAATGCCTTCTTTCTTAGGATTGAGTTTCACTGAAATGCAATCAAGACACTAGACCCATAGATCCGGGGAAGATGACGACCGGGTGAGCAGCAAGGGAGCGAACCTCCTTAATAAACACCACCAGCTCGAGACAGACTTGGTGAGCGTGAATGCCGGAACCTCGGCTGGGAAGTTTAAACTGGGCGTATTTCTCTGAGATGCCGGGGGAGATGTGGTAGGGCGGACCAGGCTGCCGGGGCGAGACGTGGGAAAGTCCC
>PVLD010020706.1:0-33272 GCA_004027595.1 Dinomys branickii | reverse complement strand
AACTGATCAAAAGGGCCATCATCTGTGTAACCTGAGTAACAAAGATGAAGGTAACATTATGTAGGACAGCATCCAGAGCTAATTCCCTTCTATGTTCTCTATAATTCTGTATTTCCCCAGTCGTTTTTGTATTAGCAGAAATGAAGATAACTTTATATTATACAGCATCCAGTGCAAAT
Organism: Dinomys branickii; assembly: GCA_004027595.1. Taxonomy (NCBI): domain Eukaryota; kingdom Metazoa; phylum Chordata; class Mammalia; order Rodentia; family Dinomyidae; genus Dinomys; species Dinomys branickii. Next base: position 33,093 of record PVLD010020706.1, on the reverse strand, counting down.
TCCCTACTATCTTATCTATAATTTGGTATTTCCTTTAATGTTTTTGTGTTAACTAATGTGAAGATAACTATGTAATACAACATCAGTTCTAATTCTCTACTATATTCTGTATAACTTTGTATTTTCTGTATTGTTTACGGCTTTTCTGGTTCATATGTCTCCATTCTTTTGTCTTTAAAATTTAAAAAATTAAAAATTAAAAAAAAAACAGAAAATAAAATAATTGGAAAGTGTTAAGCAAATAAGTATTAGTTGGTAAATATATTTTGCATATTCAGATATGGCAACTCATGAGGGAGGCACATAAAAAATACCAAGTCTGTCAGATTTCAAAAATTGGAAAGTCCAGCATAACACCTGCCAGAGAAACACGAGGTTTTGAGTTCGATTCCTGGTACAAAAAACAAAACACACAAAAAACTGGAAAGTCCAAGAGTTCGAGCAAAGAGAATTACAAGCAAGCACCCTGAAGCAGAGGAGGACAGGTTCATGGAAGCCAGTCAGGCCAGGTTGTATGGTGGTCAGGGCAAGAGAGGCTTGTTAAATGCAAATCAGCGAAGGGCTTTACACTGAGAGGTGACATGATCTGATTGGTGCTTTTAAAAGATCACTCTGGTTTTTCTATGAGGAACTGGAAGGCAGCAAGAAGCTGATGGCCCAAGATAGTCGCTGGAGTTGTCTAGGTGAGAGATGGCAGCTTGGGTATGAGTGGTGGTCATGGAGGTGCACAAGAACAGACTAACCTGAAACATCTTGTGGAGGCAAAATGTGTAAAACTTACCAACTGGAAGCCCTTTTCTGCTGATATAACAGGCAGATGGGGAGGATTAGACCCTGCCAGTCAAATGGAGGGTGCCCAGTGGGAGATGTGGAACCCGTGATTAGTAAGCCTTTCCCACCCCCCAACGCCTAATATACTGGTGTGAACAAATGGAGAATGATTGCACAGAATATGTGCTGCGTTACATGTGTCTCTGAATGTTGAGGTCTGCATCATATAGAACCTCAAGGCCTTGGGAGCAAGGCTAAAGGAAATACCCAGGAAATGGATGCTGAAGATTTAAAAAACCCAAAAAACTCACGTTTGTTGTAAGTACATTTTAGAGCAAGGAGAGAGGAGTACAGTATCGATTTATTTCTGAATTTGATCAATCTATAATTCAAAGAGCAAGAAATGCTTACACTTTTTGAAAAATAATTTTATCAGAATTCTTGTAATAGGTTTTGAAATATTTATGTAGTCTGATACTTGCCTTAATGAATTTGCCTCTTTTTTAGGGAATGCAGAGTGTGATAGCATTTGCCACAGTACTAACTCAAAATCAAGCAATTAAGGGAATAAACCTAAACCGCCCTATACTCTATGGTGAACAGGTATGTATTCAAAATGGTAGAAGTTAATGTTAACAATATATGAATGAAACTAAAGTTCTTCCAGTGTATGATTCATGAGGACCCTGTATTTTTAGTATTACCCTTGTTAGATCTTACAAAGCACTACTTATGAATAAAAACTTTTATTTAAAGAAAAATTAAGCTGGACACGGTGGCAGGACCCTGTCTCAAAACAAAAATAATAAGAAGAAAGCCTGGGGATGTAGCTCATCTTACTGAAAATTTTTTGCACATCTAAAGAAATCACCAGCTGAGTAAAAAGAAAACCCACAAATTGGGAAAAAGTTTTAGCTGGGTGTCCCTCAGACAAAAGTCTTCTATCTAGAACATACAAAGAATTAAAAAACATCAACCTCCCCAAATTCAAAGACCCAATCCTAAAATGGGCACTGAGATGAATACACATTTCTCTGATAAAGAAATACAAATGGCAAATACAAATGGTAGTTTATGCAGGCTGGCGTGGAACTCTGGATGTACCCCAGGTTGGCCACAAACTCACAGTGCTTCTCCTGCCTCAGCCTCCCAAGTGCTGGGACTGCAGGTGTATGCCACCTCTCTTGGCTGATAATGTTGTTTTTGTAAACCAAATTATCTATAATCTTTATCATTTGGCCACTGCATCTTACAAGTGCCTGCTACCTATTTCTAAGAAGGTAGAAGGTATCATTTGGGGCAAACCTTTTCTTTTCTTTTAAAATAAGCTAAAGGCAAATTATAGTAGACTAATAGTCCTAAACAATATCTTCCTAAAAAGTGAATTCAAGTAACAGCATATATTTGGGATAGTTATGTACTGTTACCTTTCAAAAACAAGATTTTATCTATTTTTAGGAAGAGTCCACAGTCCACCTAGGTCATATGTTGAAAGAAAATCACCACCTTGTTGAACTACACATGTGTAAGCATGGTATAAAAAACTATGGTTTCCATCAGTTATGTAATGCACTGTATCTTAACAGTAGCCTACGGTATCTTGATGTCAGCTGGTGAGTGATAAGTTTATATATTAATAATTCAAAAGTTGTGAGGATAATTTAAATCTGCACAGTATATGAGATACTTTGTTAGACACTACTTCCAATGATGAGAAAATGCAACCATTGTTGCCAATCTTTTAGCATAAACCTTAATTATTATTAATTTAGCTTACAATGAGTTGTGGGCTGGGCATGGTGGCACTCGGGGAGGCTGAGGCAAGAGGACTGTTAAAAGGTACAGACCAGCCTGGGCTACAAAGTGAGCGCAAGGCCAGCCTGAACTGCATAGTGAGACCCTGTCTCAAAAAGACAAAACAAAAAAATTACAATGAGTTGTATATTTTAATCGGAATGCACAACTTAGTTACGTTATCCAGAATGAGAACAGTATTTCATGATGAATTTTCATTAACTTTCTTGGATATTAAGTGATCTAAAATAGAAAGTACTGTTTATTATAAATGTTCTCAAGTATCTTATTACTATGAATAAAACAATATTTTGTATTTTCACATATTACTAAATATTTTTCCTTTCCCAGCAATAAAATAACTCGTGATGGAATGGTGTATTTGGCTGATGTACTGAAAACCAATGCTACCCTGGAAGTGATAGATCTTTCTTTTAACAGAATAGAAAATGCAGGCGCAAACTATCTCAGTGAATCTCTTACTTCACATAACAGGAGTCTTAAAGCGTTAGTATGGTTTTATATTTAATCAAGATAACAGAAAAACTTAAATTTTTGTAATACAAATCTCAAGGTCTTTTAATATTATGATGAAATGTGAAAATTTGAAACTTCATTTTTTATAGTAAACATCTAATTATTTTTCAAAAGAAATGTCTTTTAAAAGGTTGACTTTAATTCTAGTTATGATTGTTAAAGTTCGTAAGAAAATCTTTATTGCTTACATTGTTTATCCAGAGTTGTAATAGAAAAATCATAAACACCCAACAGGATGGAAACTTACATTTGTAATCTAACTATTTACTGAATAAGATCAAATAAAAAAACTGTCTAAACTGGGCATGATGGCACATGCCTATAATCCCACCACTCGGGAGGCTGAGGCAGGAGTATCACTGTGAGTTCAAGACCAACATGGGCTACACAGTGAGTTTAAGGACAGCTTGAAATGCAGATCAAGACTGTCTCAGGAAAAAGAAAAGACGGTCTATGCATTCCTCCTTTGTGGATCTACTGGTATCCGGCATTATCACCTTCTGGTTTTTTACAGATTGTCGATAGTCAGCAACAATATAGAAGGAGAAGGACTTGTTGCACTTTCACAATCAATGAAAACAAACCCTGCACTATCTCATATCTACATATGGGGAAACAAATTTGATGAGGCTACATGTGTGGTAAGTTGTTTTCTTTCTTTCTTTTCATTGCAGTCCTTTTCTGAGCTCTTCTCTGTAACATCAGACATTATACAAAGTTACAAGGATAGTTACAAAGTACAATGAGATACTACAGTTTTAGTATTTTTTTTTGTTTTTGGTCATTTTGAGACAGGGTCTCACTATGCAGTTCACAGTGGCCTTGAGCTCACTTTGTAGCTTAGGTTGGACTCAAACTTGCAATGATCCTCCTACCTCAGCCTCCTCAGTGTTGGGGTTACAGGTGTGCGCTACCACATCCAGCTAGTTTTAATAATTTTTAACGTTTCCTACACTATGAAGTTTCATGGTTAAAATAACAAAATATATCAAATACCATATAATAGTATGAAGAATCTTGGATTATATAGTTCAAGGCCAGCCTGACCTACCCAGCAAGACCCTGTCTCAAAAACAAAATACTAAGAATCTGCTTACAGTACCTAGAAAATATTAAAATCCAGCAGTTATTCAAAATGTTTTCAATACCATAGAACTACAGCTAAACTGAGTATTTGCATTTGTCTAAGCACTGTAAATTGAATAAAGTATGTTCTTAATGATGATAGTTTTTCTTAAAAATCCTAGGCATATTCAGATTTAATTCAAAAGGGTCGTTTGAAACCAGAAAATACAGACGTGGTGCCATTTGTGGTAGATGAACACGTGTATCTTGCGGAAGTCTCCAATGGCCTTAAAAAGCATTACTACTGGACACCAACTTATGGAGATGTTTATGGGCATTCAACAAATGCAGGTTTTGCTCTTGTTCCAATAAGCCAAAGTTTATGAAAAGCAAGCTATAAAATAATGTTGGTATAGATTAGTATACATTTTATAGCCTTTTAAGTTAGAACAAGTTATTTTTATCAAATGTGTACTTTGTGTAGCTGACCATTGTGAAAAACTGTGATTTTTAAAAGAAATTTTACAATATAAAAATTAAAACTTTAATGCTGGAGAAACCAGGGAACTACATGACCAAGTAGTGAAAAACATACAAGTAAAGGTCACTATAGATATCTTAATTGAAAGTTGCTATGAAGGGGTAGAAAGGCTTCAGATAGCAAACTCCCAGTGAATGTTAAGCAGTTTCAAAAGTTCAGAAGTTGAAAAAATATTCTACGTGTCCTACTTAGGTGTTACAGAGAGGTGCTAATAACACTTTCAACAAGTTCATGCAAATATAAACCTGTATGTACCCTATTCCAAAAGAAGTCAGCCAACTCCTGTCTCCTCTCAGACAAGTGTTATCTTGACTTCTAATACTAGTTTTGCCTGTTTTTGAACTGTATATAAATGGAGCCATAGTTTTTGTGTATCACTTCTTTTGCTCAACATTATATTAGTGTAATTCATTCCTATTGTTTAATGTAGCAGTGGTCCATTCAGTTTTCACTGCTTCGAGGTATTCATCATATAGCATGTAGAAGAGAGATGGCCTTTCAACCTAAGACACAACCACATTAAAGGAAACCTTACCAATGAAGCTTGTCTCAGATTACTGTGTACTGCTGTGTGCTATGGAAGGGGCCCACGAGTTCCAGTATTTTTGGAGGGGACAGCTGAAGAGGAAGCTTACATGAACCTGAAGTGGGAGGGCATATGATAAAGCTGTAACTTGACCTACATTGGGTAGCTTGAGACTGAGCTGCAGGTGGTGAAGCCTTAGAGAACTTTCCATACCTGTAAGAACTAAGTGTGGTTCGGTCAGCCAAGAACTACAAGCTCTGACCAGAAAAGACCTGATGGCATAGTTTATAGGTCCAGAGAATGGAAGAGCTCAAGGCCCTGCCTAGTTGCTTCCATTATGTCATGTGAGCCCTCTCCATACACCTGGACACCATTTGAGAGACAGGACAAAAGGGAGAAACATTGTCCCAAAAGATTAAGCATTACCTTAGATACCTCATCATCTTTATACTGGAGTAAGCTTTCAACTGGCTAAAGGTAATTTTCTCTAGCTTTACCCACTATGTAAGGGCTCACAAACATGTAAGTTCTATAGGAAAACCATTTCTTCTGCGCATCTCAATTACACTAAATAAATCTGCAGCCATGTTATATAACATTCTTCCATTTTCCCCTGAACAATCCTTTAAGATCCAGCTCAAATATAACCTATTATAGTACATTCTCACACATCCTATGTTCATCATTTTGTTTCAAATTTGAAAGCAAAGATCAGCCCAATACCACTGAAATGGAACAAAGGAAACACATAAAGTGGTATATACTTCTAAGATTTGATAAAATAAAACGGTTTACCCAACATATTCTCATTTTCAAACTATTCATTCACTGTCTTAATTTCTACTACTTAAACCATATCCAACTGGCTCTTACTCCCATTGCTGTACTGCAAAGGATAAACATGCTCATTACCCAACCTAATGTCTTTGTGTAACGTATTACTTCTCTGCCACGTGGTCCCTTGAAAGCCCCCTTTGTCTCTGAAAAACCTATCCCACCTGGCTTTCTTCCCCTTTCTGTTAACACTTTTTTAATCTTTTTCTGTCTTTGTTCGTCCTTCAAATGCATTCCCCTTAAGGTTCTGTCCTCATCTCTCACTGCCCTGTGACATCTCCCAGACTGCTTCATCATTAGTTTAGGTTAGGGCCCTCACGTGGACAGCTGTGACAGCCACGTCTCTAGCTCTAATTGCTCCTGGGTTTCAGGCCCTATTTCCAACCGCTGCTGCTCATTTCCGCATTATCTCTCTACCAGTCACATGCAGTACGACTGCAGGCGTTTTCTTCTCTAAACCTGCTCCTTTACCTGTCTTCCTTTACAGACGATGGCATTGCCATTTTCTCTGTCACCAAGAATCAAAACCTGCCAAACCACTCAGGAGGCTGAGGCAGGAGGGTTACTGCAAGTTCAAGGCCAGCCTGGGGTGCAAAGTGAGACTCAGTCTTTAACAAAAAATTGTTTACTTTGGGGCTGTCTGACTGCATTGAACAAAAACTGACTTGAGCCTATTTAAGAGAGGAGGGGGGACTAAAACCTAGGTGTGGTGACACTGATCTCTTCAGCCTATAAAGATGAAATATCTTCTATATGATTCCTATGACTTGGTCCCCAAACAGAGAAAATTGTGTTCAAAGAAATCAATATCAATAAACACATTAACTTTATTATGGGTATAGTTTAAAAGTTAAAAACAAATAAGCACACCAATGTATGGCAGAAATAAGAAATGTCACAATGATGTTTAATCAGCATTATGGGAAGTAATTATGTGAAACTCGTAATTCAAAGACCAAAGATCAGGCAGTGAAATAAATTAGTTGAAAAACTGGGATGGGGAAGAGTGATAGCAAATATCAGACTACTACTAAATTTCTTTTACTTGGAAAAGGACCACTGTGAAACTATGACAACCAAAAGCTGTGGCTTAATTTATAAAATTTAAAAACCCAAAGTTTATAGAATGCTCAAATATAAAATACTTAATAAACTAGCTTTCTGATACCTCGGAATGTTAACTTATAATTGAGGTTAGACTTTTTCTTCTTATGGTGCTGGGGATCAAACCCAGGGCTTCAAACATGCTAGGCAAGTTTCTTAACTATTAATATACTGTATAAAATTTAGAAGCCAAGTGATTTCTACTATGTATTGAATTTGTATCTAGAAAATTTTTATAATTTATTATTTATTTTTAAAAGTGCATAATAGGCATAAGAGAGGCTTATCAAAAATTTTCAAAACTTGGTATATATTCCCCATTCCAATAATCTACAAACCTAATAAAATATAAAATGAATCAAAATTTGAAACTCTTTTGACTACATAAAAACATCAAATATCTATTTAAAATTTCTTTTGAAAATAGTCTCAACTCAAACCAAAAATACTGACTTCCCTGACCTTTGTTTTCTCCAGAATGCTGAGTTCTAAATGAACAAAAATGTACATACAATTCTCTAGCTTTTAAGAGAAACACTGCTTTTGGTTTCATTAGAAAAGCTACCTCTAAAGGGGCCATATTAAAGTAATAGCACAATTCTTACTCATACCTAAATTTTCATAGGCAGAAATATGAAATTTCATTTTTTCACCACAGTTCATATATTGGTCTACTGAGCTTACAAATAGCAACACTTTGGGCTGATACTAACATGGATGATGGTTAAATTTAAAGAAGGTGAAATAAAAAATATGATAGGTAAAAAAGGACACACAAACTGACAGTTTGTATTTCAGTAAACAAAGGGAAATTCTAAAATGCAAAATAAAAATGGAATTAAGGCAGTTTTAAAAGAATAAAAGTGCTGGATGTGGTGGTGCATGCCTATAATCCAGCACTTGGGAGGCTGAGGCAGGAGGATCACTGAGAGTTTGAGGCCAGCCTGGGCTACAAAGCGAGTTCAAGGCCAGCCTGAATTACAGAGCAAGACTGTTTCAAAATAACCTAAGACAGAAAATAAATAAATAAAAGAGAATAACAATTATCCACCCAAAACAGTGCTGCAATGGTATAATTCATTCTTAAAAATCTATGTGTATGTTTTAGACATAAAAGCCAAAAATGAAAACAAACAATTGCAGTAACGATGCAGAATCTGGTGCTTTTACTTCAGTGAATCAAAGTAATGGTCACAACCCAAATGAATGGAAACTTAGTATGAATATATGCACCTATGATGAGACACATTTATGCTTACTACCAGAGATGTCTTAGCAATTCCACATTCCTCACAATGTCAGTATAACTGTTGTAAAAAAATCAACTGTGGTTCTGAGTACCCATTCACAGTTGACCTCAACAATGTATCTGACTGAGTATCTGTGACGGGCAGAAGCATGTGGTGGTCCTCAGTCCCAAGTGGAAGAGCTAGGGGTAGACTCATATCAGAAGGCTTCACATCCATAGTTTCTGACAAAGGACTTTTTTGTGTGGAATCTTGTTCACTCAAAGTATGGTCCTCTGTACTGGTCTCTAGAGATTTATCTGCACCTGAAATGGAGAAAAATATGTATTATCTTTAAAAACAAAAGTAAACAAGATGCTTAAGGTGTATTAATCTACTTATCTTTCCCAGAAATCATACTCCAACCTCCATGCTTTTGGGGTAATTGTTTCTCCTTTATGCAATGCCTGCTTTATTATCTAAAAGCTCAATCTGGGTCCCAACACTAAGTTCAAGCACCAACGCCATTATAAAAAGGACTTAACCACTCCACACTGAGATGAGCTTTTTAACCTACCTTGTTACAGTTTTGTTAAGTTTCAATATGCTACTGTAGCATGTGTCTCTGACTGCTGTTTACTGTTCTACTCAGGTAAGAATTCTCAATGAAACAGCAAACTTCTTGAGGTAAATGTTAAGCTGTATTTTTCTAACTCCCTCAAAGTACCGGAGAAAAATACAAGCTGTATTTTTCTAACTCCCTCAAAGTACTGGAGAGAAATACAGGAAACGCTTTCCTGTTCACTGAATGTTTTAGTGAGTTCATATTACTCTCCAGGTTCAGATGTGTGGCCCTTCCGCATATTCTGAGTAAAAGGTTCTGCTGTACTCAGGTATCAACTATCGCTGACTAAACAGAAGCACTTTTGCCGTGTACTTTCCTACTAGTTTTAACAGCTCCATGTTTTAACTTCCAAGCATTGGCAGGATTTGTTTCCCTGTCCTCTTCGAAAACATGTGTATTTATTCGCATAAAATTGTAATTTCCTATATTTTTCCCAGACTACAGTCCAACCAGTCAAGAATGCAACCTGTGCTTTCTTGTCCCACTGACTTGTTGCAATGTTCTCTGTCGTTCCTTCGCCATCTTCATCCTTGAACTCTTCTAAGTTCCTGAAGTTCCTGGTATCTCAGAAAAAACTCAGTACCTTCTTGAGCACTTTTGTGTTTACCACATTTTCTATTTATTTACATTTCTGGTCTCCATACCAGTTGTGAGCTCCTTCTGATACCATGCTTTGTTCACTTTACATTCCCTGCAGTTATATGCACCTCACAGGTACTTTATAAACAGTTGCTGAAATAATGACAACTGCAGTGAAAGATTTTCTAATTCATCTTTATGACACTTATGCTTGTTCTAAGAGATTTTGTCTACCATCTTTACATACTAGAGAAGCCTAGTAATGTCTCTCATTGTGACAGAAAAAAATGGTAAGCCAAAGGAGTCTTCAACAATTCATTTTAAGCAACACGCTTAACATTTTGTAGTCTGGCTTTCCACTTTTACGTATTGTAACATTTGGGGCTACTGCTTTCCCTGTTTCCTCATGTATTTCTAAATTGATTTTCATGATAACCCTTTTTTGTTATTGTTTTTTTTTAGACAGGGACTTCCTATGTCATTCGGGCTGTCCTTGAAATCACTACGGAACCCAGGCTGGCCTCAAACTTGCAGCAATCCTCCTGCCTCTGCCTCCCAAGTGCTGGGATTATAGGCATGTGCCCACACACCTGTCCATACATTTTTTTTTTATAGTAACCACAGTGAATCTTGGGTTACCCAGAGGCAAGTACGGGGAATAGTCATATTTAGCTTGCTTATAAATTCCCTTATCCTTGAAACTGATGATAAGTCAGGGTTTTTTTTTTTTTTATTCAGAAGCTTAATATAAAAAGAAATGCAAAGGAGCACTTTTATGAGAATTATAAAGCTACTTTCGTGTGTGAATTTCTACTTTAAAAAAGACAGGTAAACAATTTAAATAGACATTTACCAGAGTGGACTTTTGTTTTGTGCTTCTTTAAATTTTTAATATCTGTGTAAGAATTTCCACATAATTCGCAGATAAATGGTCTTTCTCCTGAAAAGCAAGTTAAAAAGTTGAAAGGTTCACATTTTCAAAACTGCTAATGATAAACACTCACAGATATGAGACAAAAATTACTATATGGTTTAAATTTGGTTTCAAACTCCTTTAATTACTTGGTTAGAACACAGTGAAATGAGAAATTCTATACATATAGGCACTGCTTTATAGAAAATATACTCCTATTTCAGGGAAAACTAAGTATTTTCATTATCTTAAATTTTTTACAAACTAAAAAATAGCCTATTTTTATTCTATCAGATATTTACTAAGTGTTAATTATATGCCAAACACTGGCTAAGAGACAGACAGAGCTAGAGGAAAAAAAATATAATTACGATTTCTGCTCTGAGGTACCTCCAAATTAGAAGATCCTTGAGGAATACTGACAGTATCATATAATTCCTCTGAAATAAAAACTACTCAGTGCTTTACACCATCAAGCAAGGGGCAAAAGAATAGGAGCAGTGATGGCAAACTTGTTAAGTGCTTTCAGTAACAAGCAGCCAGCTGTGGCACACACGCCATAGCTGGCCACACACAGAAGTTGCCAATACATTGACTAAATCTCTGCTAGGTATTCACACTTATCTAGGCAGAAATTATGAGGAAGAACTTTTAAAAAGAAAACAATACACTTTGAAAGTGACATTTTTCATTATTTTCACTCTTTATATACAGTACTTTCTTCATACAACTTCACACTACTTTTTAACAAACATGTCAATATTAAAATTCATCTGTAACTGCATACAAAAACATGGTTTTTTAAATAAAATCTGATGTCATTTTGGTATTTCCTATTCCTTCCGCACCCCCTTTCTTTTCCTTTCTTGGTATATCTGTGAAATTTAGGCCAAATCATTTAAAAACTATATTATCTCACATATTTCTTGGAAAATTTATGTAATTGTTGACCAAGTTTCATTCACATTCCAAACAACTAAAAAAAAAGTAAAAAGTTGAAATTCATACATTAAACTACTGCTATAGGTAAATTATGACTAGGTACCATATAGTCCACAATGGTTTAAAAGCCAAGGTTTACATTAAAAGAAATTAAGAGAGAACAAAAAATAATACGTTCTCCCTAAACACAGACCTGTATGGGATCGAAAGTGTTTGTTGAGCTCTCCTGAGGAAATAAAACTTTTCCCACAAATACCACATATGTATGGTTTTTCACCTAGATGGAAAATAAAAGATAGCGAAGTGGTGTACTATACCAATATATATAATGCTTATCAATTACAAATAATCTAAAGTAAGTTGTTCTCAAATAGTAAATTAAAACCTCTCTATTGGATTTTAGAGGTATTTTCAGCAATGTAACTTACATGAGTTATAATTATTTTGAACTATTCAGACAATCTGGTAATTTTATATATTAAAACTTTATTCTAAAAAACTGTCCCTTCAAGTAGAGATGAGTTGGGCAGGGATTTTATTTTCACGTGATTTAGAAATGTAAATCCATCAATCCCTATTTCAAATCTTGCGATGTATATATTAAAAGAGAGTAATGGCATTTAAGGAAGATTCTACTTAGAAACACACCCTACCAAAAAATGTAACTCTAACCAGTACCGTTTGCTTCAAAACAGATAATTTGCATTTGAATTATCTGTTTCAGTTGCAAATCTCAGACTATCTCTGAAGGCGAGACCCTAAGAAGTCATGAAGAGCCAAACTCATTCCCTACCTCCTCACTATACAATTTTATCCAAAGGAAATAAAATCTCAAGAGGCAAAGGTGGTTTTCCAAAGTCATAAAAAAAAGTCCTCAAGTTATATTATCAAAATCATCTCACTGATTTTAAGTTACACAATAAAAAAATTTCACCCCCCTTTTATTATTCTAGAAAATAAATTAGCTTTTATATCTCATTTATGTGACAATCATAAATACAGCTTCAAGAACTACAATCACATACATCTAACTACAAAATCCATAATCTACTTCTATAAAGGCCCAATTCCCCTTCTTACTTTTAAGTATCCATATTTTAAGCAGTCTCTCAATGTTAAACTCTTACCTGTATGCTTTCGAGAATGAGTTATAAGAGAACTAGAAACAGCAAACGCCTTCCCACAGGTATCACACACATAAGGCTTTTCTCCTGTATGCCTACGGACATGATAGGTCAGTGTGCTGGCTTGGGCAAATCTCTGTCCACATCTATCACAAACATATGGCTTCTCTCCACTATGCTTCCTGTTAGCAAATATAGTTATATTCTGGTAAGTAAAATAATTGGAAGGTCAATCCATACAGCAACTGTTTTCCATGCAAAATTTTATTTAATTTCATATTAGTAGGTTAAGACTACATATTTAGCTGGGTATGTTAGCACATGCCTGTAATCCCAATACTTGGGATGCTGGGACAGGAGGATTGCTGTGAGTTTGAGGCCAACCTGGATTATAAAGTGAGTTCAAGGCCAGCCTAAACTACACAGTGAAACCGTCTCAAAAGAGACAAAAGACCTTAAAAAAAAAAAAAAAAAAAGACTACATATTTAAAATCAACATTTGTTTTCTCACTGAGAAAAATGTTTTAGTTATCACCAAAACATGAGTTCTGATCAGTTCATCTTTATATGGTTGACAGTGAGCTCCTAATTCTGAAATTATTTTTCCAGTCCATTTACTCTCACTTGTTAAAACTCCTTCGAATGATCAAATGGGCCATCATTTGTGTAACTGAGTAACAAAGGTGAAGGTAACATTATGTAGGACAGCATCCAGAGCTAATTCCCTTCTATGTTCTCTATAATTCTGTATTTCCTCAATCGTTTTTGTATTAACAGAAGTGAAGATAACGTTATATTATACAGCATCCAGTGCAAATTCCCTACTATCTTCTCTATAATTTGGTATTTCCTTAAATGTTTTTGTGTTAACTAATGTGAAGATAACTATGTAATACAGCATCCAGTGCAAATTCCCTACTATCTTCTCTGTAATTTGGTGTTTCCTTTAATGTTTTTGTGTTAACTAATGTGAAGATAACATTATGTAATACAACATCCAGTGCTAATTCCCTATTATATTCTTTTTTTTTTTTTGCGGTACTGGGGATTGAACTCAGGACCTTGTGCTTACCAGCCAGGCACTTATTCCACTGAGCTATATCCCCAGCCCCTTCTATTATATTCTGTATAATTTTGTATTTTCTGTATTGTTTATGGCTTATTCTGGTTCATATGTCTCCATTCTTTTGTCTTTAAAATAAAGTTAAAAAAAAAAAAAGAAGTTAAAAACAAATCCTAAATGCACAGAAAAAAAAAAACCTCCTTCCTTAAACCACCAGTAGCTCTTCCTCATCCTCTCTCCCAACTGACACCTTGCTTATTTCACTGAGAAAAATTTAATCAAAAAAACTGCACCTAGTGCATCTGCACCAATATTGTTTTCCTTCTGGTTAACTATAACATGAACAGTTCATCTCAAAGCAAACTCTCCATTTGTGAAGGATGTGAGATCCTACTCAGTGATACCCTCCCACAACCTCCCCCTCCTCTGTCACTCGCTCCTCTCCCTCCAAGGGAGCGTGGCATAAAGTACACTGATTTATATGTCACATCTTAACAGAAAGGTCGGTGACCTCATTTGCTCCTTCATTTATTTCCCCTTTCACAAAAATTTCAGTCTCCAAAACTTCCATACCCGTTTCTTCTTCACTGACCTCTTCTCTACTAGGATCTTCTACCACGCTTTCTCCAAGAGCAATGCTGACCTCCTCTCAGGTGAATTCTTAATCTTTATCTCCCTGTCTGAATTTTGCAGTTGACTAGGCCCTTGCTGGAATACTTTTCTTCACTTGGATCCCAGGGCAGCGCACTTTCCACCTATATTGGTTGCTCCTTCCTAGTAACTTCTGTTAGTTTTTCCCCAATTTCCAGATCTCTTAAGACTTGATCTCTTGGGACTTGATCTCTTTCGCACCCACATTCACTCACTTGATGAACTCCTCCAGTGTCACAGCTTTAAATGCTGTACTTACACTGATGACTGCCAAATGTATTACCTTCAACGCAAACCAGTCCCAACTCAAGACTTAAGACAATCACTTGTCTCTGGCACACCTCCATTCAGATGTGGTCACTTCACATTTAGTATTTTCGGAACCATATTGATGAAACCCTAGACTCTGACTTAAAGCTACTCTACCCATAACCTTTAGTTAATAGCAACTCCATCTTTTCAAATCCTTGGCCTAAAAACTTAAAATCATTTTTGACTTTTCATTCAGGTATCGCATCCAAGCTGTTCGCAAATTCTGTTAGTTCTACTGGTAAAAACGTACCCAGAATCTGATTACTACTTCTCTCTTTCACTGTTGTCACCCTGGCCTGCACCAGCCTTACTCTCACTTGGTTTTTACCCACAGTTTCTTAAGTCAATCCCACAGTCTTTTCGTGAGACAGTGGTACCTCACTACCTGTTAACTGGTTCCAGGAGGTGCAAAAAGTACCAAAAATGGCAAGTACTAAATAAACGGGTCTGGCTAGAAAGGGTGTCCAGTCATGAAGCAACTGACACCAACAAGTTCTAACTTGCCCACTGAGTACCAAAACAAAATTTTCACGTCAAAATGCACTGAATACCAAGGTATGACTATATGGCAAGCATCTAAGTAATCTTCTTAAAATGTAGGCAAGATCGTATCACATTTCTCAATGTCAAGAGGAAAAGCTTTACATGGGGTACAAAAACTTTTACCACCAAATACCTTATCATCATCCTGATCTTCCAATTTTTTCTCTTTCTATTTCCCTCTAGCACCCCTGGTGGTGTCTCTGTGACCCTTAAATGTGCTAAGAATATTGTATAGTGCGGTGATGATGAACCTCTTAGAGACCAAGTGCCAAACTGCACCCCAAACCCACTTACTTACCGCAAAGGGCCACCTCTGCAATCAAACCTGAATACTGAGGTTTTAGTTGGGAAAAAAGAACCCTCGTCTATTAACATCTTTTGTCTTAAAGAAAAACACAGTAATGCATGTGCCATAGGTTCATAGCCACTGTACAGTGAAACCACAATTAGAACTCTACTGTCATAAACTGTAATACAATATAGTATATTTATAAGATTGTGATGATTAATTTAAAGCCAAACAACTTGTTTATTTACCTTGCATGAATCTTGAGATTGCTAGAAGTTGCAAACTGTAAATTGCACACATCACATTTATAGGGTTTTTCCTCACCATGATGCATGCGACTATGGAAGACAAGCTGGCATTTTTGAGCAAATCCTTTATCACATAATTCACACTTATATGGTCTCTCACCTAAAGGAAAAAGTAAATAAAATTTTTGTTAAGAAGGAAAAACATATCTAGTTTAGTTGCTAAAGTCAATATAAGCTTTCAAAAGTGTTCATCAACAGTACTACTTTTGGTTGGGCAAGCTGGCAAACACCTGTAATCCCAGAACTCTAAAGGCAGAGGTAGGAGGACTGCTGGGAGTTCAAGGCCAGCCTGAACTGCATAGCAAGACCCTGTCTCAAAGAAACAAAAAACAAGGCTGGGGACTTAACTCAGTGGCACAGCACCTGCCTGGCAAGCGTGTGATCCTGAGCTTGATTCCCAGTATTCCCTCCCAAAAAAGACTTAACACAAAGACACAAAAAAAATAATAAAGAAGGTACCAGTTTTGGTATTCAGAAAATGTTAAATGTTAATAAAAGCATATAATAACTCTTACCAAAAAAAAAAAACCTCTTACCAGACCACTGAAAATACCATTCGAATGAAATTAATGTTTTTTAAATTTATAATAGCAAAAAAAATACAAAACTGCATCTAAAGAAGTACAAATCTAAATGTACTGATGGGTGCTCATATTTGAAGAAAGAATGTATGTGTAATTCTAATACATATATTTAGAAGTCAACAAAGTCTAGAAAAAAAAAGTCTAGGAAGCATATAATAAGAAGCGTTGGTAATATATGAAAATTGGCCAGAGTGGTAATTACATTTTCTCTTATATGATGTAATCTTTGTCTATCAAGTACTTAGCAAGGTGGAACTAAGTTTATGCTTATTTTGAAAGAAATGATGCAAGAAACAGATGTAACTAAATACTAATTACACATTTTCAACAGTATAACAATACTAAATACTTTTATGAATAAAAGAACATGGTCACAAGTAATCCACAACATATATGAATATACTCTCTACAAAAATGGTATTTTAGGCTTGGGGCATAGCCCAGTGGTAGAGTGCTTAGCATATACAAGGCCCTGGGTTTAATTCCCAGCACCAAAAAAACTGGGGGGGGTGGGGCAGTATAAAAAAATTGTACCCCCTACAAATCAGTCTTACCTGTATGAGTTCTTACATGTGTTTTCAGCTGGTTACACTGAGTAAATGCCTTCCCACACAAGTGGCACACATAAGGTTTAACTCCTTTATGTATTCTCATGTGCCTTCTCAAACTGCTGGCTTCTGAAAATACTTTCCCACAGGTGTTACACATTGGCTTAGCCTTGGAATACCTCTGATCCAGCTCTTCCCCCAAGTTCTCCAGCTCATAAGGACTTTTGACACTGGCTATATTAGACATAGAATGTTCCTTCAGAGCACAATTTGGCTGTGATTTTCCACGTTTCCGTTTCACTGTAACAGTTTGCACAATATCTTGCGCTGGAAAAGTATTCTCCACAACTGATGTCAACTCAAGTTCTGAATTATCATTTCTTTGTGAAACTTGTTCAACTACAGGTGTGGACAATTTATTTGCATCTAGGAATAATTCAACAGATGCATTCTCTAAAATGTCACTGGGATATTGTATTGTTTTATTCTGCCCTGTTTTCTGGGCATTGAAAGCTTTTTTCTTCTTTTTACTTTGCGATGACTTCTTTACTAAAGCCCCTTGTTTAGGATTTGCCTGAACTAAATCTGTAGATTCTTCTGATTTCTCTTGGCTGTTATAATCTCGTAGAGTAAGAAGACAAGTTTGTTGATTCAATTCAATGTTTCCAGTAATGCTAGATATCTCTGTAGAAGAGGGATTAGCAATAAAAGCAAAATCTTCCATCTTTATTTTACATTTAGTTACCACTTCTTCCACTTTGAGAAAGTCAGCAGCTTGATGAATTTCTTTAACATTCCAACTGCAAGGAAAAAAGGCTAAATGACAGTATTCTGATCAAAGAAAAATTTTCTGAAAACAGAACTGTACATGTATTACAGTATCTTTTAAAGCCCTGATAAAGCAGAATGCTGAAAAAGGTACATCTTTTTTTTTTTTTTTTGCGGTACTGGGGATCGAACTCAGGACACTGCGCTTGCTAGGCAGACGCTTATTCCACTGAGCTATATCCCCAGCCCGAAAAAGGTACATCTTAAAGAACAAATTTTACAAAATTTAATTCACTCAGTATGTTTAGGCAAATATCTCCCATTTTACAGAACTTGGAAAGATTAAAAATTGGCTATTCATAGCTACCAATGGACCAATACAAAAAAATAAAATGTTACAATTTCTGGCTTAAAAATGTTCTGGAACACAAAAATAACAGCTAGCTTCCTCGAATTCATTCTGAGACCTCTTCAGGTAGCAACCAACTTTTCTGGAGTATCAACAGGAAAAGTCTAATCAAAACTTGCAGCTGTGCACGGTGGCACATCCCTATAATCCCAATACTCAGGAGGCTGAGGCAGGATTGCTGCATGTTCCAGACCAGTGGGGGCTACAAAATGAGCTCAAGGCCAGTCTGAACTGCATAACCAGACGCTGTTGCAAAAAGCCCCCCCCCAAAAAAATTGTTTCCTACTACTTTTCCTTGCCCTTCTGTGAGGGACTTTTAACTGGCTTATCAAATATTCACTGTGAATGTGAATCATCCATCATTCATTGCTAAATGAAGATTTAAATTTGGTTAAGTCTGTGATGGGGCCTGAGAGTCTAGTTTTTGTAACTGAAAATAAAACTTGTACTTTACCTGTCAAGATTTAAAGTTCCTGTGTATATAAATTCCAACAATTTCTGAAATCCATCAGCCTTCACCTGACTCTGATCAAGAAAAACATTGTTTTCAGAAGTGCTTCTGTAGATCGCACCAAAATACTCACTAAACGAGGCGAGCACATTCCTATGGGCTTTAAACTGGAATTCCCCAATCACTATGGTGCAGTCACAAAGAAAACCCGCTTCTCGTTGTTTGTTCAGTCTCTCTAAAAGGTGCTCACAGTGGTGTGAATACTGCATTTTGGTATCAGGATGCAATTTCACCCTTGATCTAAAAGACAAAAACAAAGTAAATCAGCACTTTTAAGTTTTCACTAACCATTTACCTAAATAATTGTGGGGCAGAGAACTTCATGAAAAAGTTAAAACTTTTCTTGGTATATCCCCTCTGAAAAGCCTTAAAATACACGGTTAAAAATGCTGAAAGGGTAAGTCTCTTTCACCTTGGGCACTACCACAATCCTTTGGACACATCAATAAATGACGGTGAATGGAAACACTCCATGAGTTGCAAAAAGGGGTGCCAAATTCGAACTTTTACATCAGTTGAACCCTCAAAACTCAACAGGCATATATGCTAAGAAAAAAAAAAAGACACTATTAAGAAATGCCTCCTTGGGACAGTTGGGAGAACACAGTATGCGTTTTTAAAAAAAACTTTTAAAATCACGCAAAGCTGTTAGCTTCGCTGTGCAGTTTCTCTGAAGCGCAGGGAGGGTGCCCAGGAGGCGGGGACTGCGCCAAGTCCAGAGTGTCAAAGGGGCTGTCGCTCGCCCGAAGAGCCCATATCCCTTCTATCCCCTTCTCTCTACGAGAGGCCGTATCTGAAAGTGACAACCAATGCCAGACTTCCTGCGTTTCTGCTGCCCAGTCCTCCGCCCAGCTCCCACTCCCGCGAACTGCCTGCCACAGTACGGGCTGTGGTCAGAGTCGCTGCCGAGGCTGCTTCGACCAAGCCCACCACCTTCACCGTGACCTGCTCTCGAATTCTAAGGAGCCTGCCCTCGTATGGCACAGGGTCTGGAGGGTGCAAGGACCGAGGGCACCGGGTGGACTGGACACTCACCGATCACCACCCAGAGGAAACAGTTTCTTTACCCTCTCTCCGCCATCTTGGGAGGACGTCACCGTGTCACGCCCCGCCTCTCCCTTCTTCCTCCCCCGCGGCGTCACGTCCGGCTCCGTAGTCCCTTGGCAACGCAGGTGACTCCTGGGTTGTGAAGGTCCGGCACCTTCCAGGGCCGACCCGCTGGCCCTCACAGCTCCGACTGCCCAGCATACCAGGGCCCAGGAAGTGCAGGAGTCAGGGATACTAGACCTAAAGGCTCGTTCTTAGCGCTGCGTCCGTCTTCCTCCTGTTGAGCATTCCGGTCGGCAGACAGTCTGACCGAAGCGGTCGGCCGGGTACCGAAGCGAGACCCGATAGCGCAGCCCCTCGGCCTCAACAGGAGCCACGCTGCGCACTGCATGCTGGGGCTTGTAGTTCCTTGTTTTCACCCGTCATCCTTCCCTTTCTCGGGGCCCAGCCCGAGGAAACCGCTGCTTTGCATACTCTGGGTCTCGGTCATGGGGGACGTCTGAACTAAGGCCGATCACCCTTTTTGCCTTTACTTATCCGAAGGCACTTGGGACCCCCCCGGGTTTTGCTTTTCGCCAGCCAACTGTAGTTCGGCTTGTAGGAGGTCCTTACCTGGTGATAGAAGTCAGAAACGCACGAAAGCGTACCAAAGCGGTAGGGCGTACTAGGCATGCGCAACATTAGAGGAAGGTGGGCTTTATACCGGAAAAGGTTTTCCTGCGCCCGGACTAGAGCAATTTTAATAAAATTATTTACACCCAATTTGGATATTCTTCATTGGGGGAAACTATACCCGTTCTGTGTGTAATACACAAAAGTCTCAGAAAAAGTAAATCTTGCTGATGTGTTAGGGACATTTTTCCTAGTAACCTTGAATATCATAAATCTCAGAAAACCACAATTTAAAACTTTTTTCCGTGTTAAAAGTATGTGTCAGAACATTAGGGAATTTACCCGTGACTTTATTCGAAAGGACAGTTTCAGCTTGGATTCTTTCTCTTGTCAGGTTTTTTTTCCCCTACCAAATTCTCTACAAATTGCTCTCTACAAATTCTGTGCAAGAATACTTTTTATGACTAAAATCATCGCCATGAAGTTTATTACACTTTTTTGAGACTAGTTCTTTTTTTAATTTCAGCTTTGAACTTTCTGAATATCATTTTGTTTCTGGTTCCACCTTAGTGAGACACTTTTTCAATAATTGATTAATTCAGAAATGTACAAGCCTTGGACCTGGGATATAGCTCAGTGGCATAAGCGTTTGCCTGCCAAGATTCCCGGTACCAACCCCCCCCCCCGCCTCAAAACAACAATTTATACCAGAAATGTAGGAGCCTAACATGGCACTATATAATAACACACTCTCCATGCGTTTAGGGGAAAATACAATCTACAAATAAAACTAAATGACAAACCATAAATATACTGGAGGCGGCAAAGCTAACTTCATCTTTATACTACGATGTCCCCTTCTAAGCTCCACGTTTTTGAGCACTAGAATAGTTGATAGTCTGGTTTTTCTTAATTTGGGACACTTCCACACGTCAAGCCTGCAACTAAAACATTTGGTGAAGTGCAAAGTGTGATTTGAGTTGAAAATTCGAGTTCTCTGGGTTAGAGATCTTATTTTGAAAGAGGATTCCCCAGTGACCTTAGCCATTACCTTGAAATAAGCGTTACAAAAGTTTGTTTCCGCCCGGTTTCGAACCGGGGACCTTTCGCGTGTTACGCGAACGTGATAACCACTACACTACGGAAACTGTTAACAACGTGCTGTTCATAAAGTCCTTGATATGCATACATATGCTAACGTAGTTCATAAAATTACTGTACTTTGTAAGAGGAAAATGGACAGAAAACCATGTCAATTGAACCGCTCTGAAACTACTCCACGAATTTTTGGTTGAGGGCGCTTTATTTTAAAGGCCTCTGGCAGCTGCCACGGAAGCCAGGCACCCGCAGCACAGCGGGGGCCAGGCAGAGCTTACAGGGCGCGGGGCGCGCCGCCGAGCTTCTTGCAGCTAAGCTCTGCCTTCGTGTCGGTTATCTTTGAGTTCCGTTTTCGGTGCTTCTGAAGACCAGAATTTCTCATCCGTGTATTTGTTTCAAACATCCCCTACACGTTGTCCCAAACCGAGACACACAGGTACTGTTTTCTGAGCTTGATCTTTACAGGATCTTGGCACCTCCCTTTTCCTGCAGACACGCACACCCTTTGTTTGCAGTATGCCGTAGAACTGTTACAGTCCTGGTGGGGTGCATCCCAATTCTCTCTCCTTACCCCTTCCCCTCATCTCCCTCCATCCTTGCCATTTTGTTTTAATTGCGTACATTTTTAGAAACCACAGGTGGGGTACAAAGTACTCTCCAGGATGCAGAGACAGTGATAAGAGTATTTAAAATTCATCGTACGTCCCAGCCTGGTTCCGTTTTCCTCTCCTTCCCACCCGGGGCGCCTTCGGAGCCGCGCCGCAGCAACCCCGCTACCCGGGTCCGGCCGCGGCCCCGCCGGCGCTGCTCCTCGGGTCGTGCAGCCGGACGTGACCCAGGCCCGCGTCTGCCGCTCGGCTTGGGGCTCTGTGACGCGCGCGGTGGCAGGCGCCGGCGGGCCTGAGGCGGGAGGGCGGCGCGGGCAGCCTGAAGGCAGCATGAGCGCCTACCAGCGCCCCGTGGTGCTCGACTGCGGTTCGGGGGTAGTCAGGGCGGGCCTGGCCGGCTTCCGCGCGCCCCACTTCGTCTACCCGAGCATCGTCGGCCGCGCCAAGGGCCACAGCCGGGCGGCCGAGTGCGCGCAGGACCTGTGGGTGGGCGACGAGGCGCAGGAGAGGAGAAGCGCGCTGTCCGTCAGGTAGCGACCCTCCGCTCCTCGTCCTCCTCGGAGCTGGGGAGCTGGGGCGGGCGAGCCCAGAGAAGCGGCGCCCAAGGCAGGAGCGTCTGGCCGGCCCGCCAGGTTAACAGTAGGCGGGCCACAGTCTAGGGTGTGCAAGTCCGAGGACAACGGAATTTGTTCTTTGTATCCGTACAAACGTGTTCAGACGTATAAAGTTGGTGGTAATACGCGAGTTCATTTTAAAATGTTACACAATTAGTCATACTTTTGTCACTTGGGATTTTATCTTCAATGGACTGATGTTAAAACTATATTACAAGGTGGGAATTTCCCAGTTTTATAAATTAACCATTTTCCAAAGGAGAAAAAAAGAAGAAAGCAATAAATAATTGTGGAGAATGGCAGGTGTGCTCATGTTTGCTGGCAGTTACCTTCTCTGAGAGGCTTTGGCAATTACTGCCGATAAAGTACTACTGATAATATGAAAATTAGCACATTTTGGAGACAGTAGAAGTTACAAAAATTAAAGGCTGCCATTTATCTTCTTGCTCTCCCTACAGCTATCCTGTGGAGCGTGGTCTCATCACTTGCTGGGGGGACATGGAGACCATGTGGAAGCACATCTATGACTGTAATCTGAAAATAAACCCCTGTGAGAGCCCAGTCTTGATTACTGAACCAGCCCTGAACCCACTGGTCAACCGGCAACAGACCACGGAGATATTTTTTGAGCATCTGGGTGTCCCTGCTTTCTATATGTCCACCCAGGCTTTGCTGGCTCTCTTTGCTGCTGGTTTCACTACTGGCTTGGTGCTGAATTCAGGTGCTGGGCTTACCCAGTGTGTGCCAGTCTTTGAGGGTTACTGTCTGTCTCATAGTGTACAGCAGCTACATCTGGCAGGCCTTGACCTCACCAACTACCTCAAAGTGCTGCTGAAGGCCCATGGTATCCTGATGCTTGGTGCTGCAGACAGACAGACTGTGGAAGACATTAAGGAGACCTCTTGTTATGTGGCAGTGAACTTTGAAGAGGAAATGGTTAAGAAACCCGATTACCTGGAGAAAATTTATGAACTACCTGATGGGCAGACCATCAGGCTCCATGACCAGCTCTTCCGTTGTCCAGAAGCCCTCTTCGCTCCATGTCTCATGAATGTGGCCTCCCCTGGCATTGATAAGATGTGCTTCAGCACCATAATGAAATGTGATACAGATCTGAGGAATTCCTTCTTCTCCAGTATTATCCTTGCTGGGGGATCAACTTCCTTTCCTGGCTTGGACAAGCGGTTAGTTAATGATATGGCAAAGATGGTGCCTGCTAACACCCCTGTGCAGGTTATAGCTCCCCCAGAAAGGAAGTTGTCAGTGTGGGTGGGAGGTTCTATTCTTGCCTCCCTGTCTGCCTTCCAGGACATGTGGGTCACTGCTGCAGAATTTAAAGAAGTTGGACCCAATATAGTTCACCAAAGATGCTTCTGAAATACAGATAAACTGGTTACACAAAAATACTGTGAGCATGTGTGACAGAGTTTTGGATGTCATGTTCCTGGCAGAATAAACAGTATTTCAATTACTGGGATGTTCATGTCTCTGTTGTATTTCTATAATGGTGGTGATGATAATGTTCAAACAATGAAAGTTTACTGAGTAGAATCAAGTTAAATGCTGTAGGAATCACTATTCTTTACCTTGGAGAGCTTGCATTTCTCTTGGAGAGAGAGCAATGTGTGGTACTATATGCTATGTGCCCAATGAGTGATGATTTGACTTTGTTGAAGTTTAGGGAAAGAAGGCTGCTGTGGTGTGGAAAGTCTCTCTAATAGGTATGAGGGAAAGGGTAGCATTAGGGTGGATGGGGAGATGGTCTCTGTTCACACAGACATAGTGTACTGAGCAGAGGGCCCAGAGGAAGGTCCATAAAGCATGCTCAAGGTGCTAATTGATGAAGTGTTTCTGTGGAGCAGAGTAAGAACTCTGACTAGGAAGGTGAATAAGGTCAAGAATGGAAAAGCAGCTGGGGGTGGTGGCGCACACCTGTAGTCCTAACACTCAGGAAGCTGAGGCAGGAGGACTGTCACAAGTTTGAGACCAGCTGGGGCTACAAAGTGAGCTCAAGGCCAGCCTGGACTGCATAGTGAAACCCTATCTCAAAAAGTGAAAAAAAAAAAAAAAAAAAGAAAGGCTTTAAGTGTTAAATTCCTTTGGGTAGGGCAGAACAACTAAAGTTTTAAAAGCAATAGACAAATGAAATTATGTTAAGATGAATGTGGTAGTAGTTTGGAGAATACATTTGACTGGGAAGTTCCCAGAGATTCAGTAATCAGAAAGTTATAGTTCAGATGTAAAGTAGCTGTCTCTTATGTGCAAAATTATAAGCAATAGGAATTAAGAAATTACAAAAACTGACAAGACTTGGTGCCTAATTAGACAGACATGAAGGGGAAAGATGGGTGTGACACAGTGGTTAGCAACCCTATTTTATAGATGAAATTTGTCTTTAAAATGTTTAAACTTGCTTAACTGATGAAGTAGGTGGCACAGTTTGAACAGAAACAATTTTGCTCCTAATTCAGACGGAAAGGCAATCCACTAGTCACGTCACCAGGAAGCTCTGTATTGACACAGCATGACACTGGCCCCTCATTCTTTAGTCCTTGGTTCTTTTGTGTCCTTGATAAAAGAGTTCAGTCAAGATACATAGGCATCCTGCAGGAATATAGGTAGAACTTACTGTAAAGATATAGAGATAATTATGTATTCTAGGGAGAAAGTGGGAGGTGTTGTGAAGACATCTGTATCCAGGGTGAGTTTGGATACCTTTTTTATGTGCACATGAATTAGTGTGGTAATTATGATGCTTACTGACATTTTTCTTGGAGGTTGCTTTGGAATGTTGATATCTCAAAAACGTCTTCCTTGTTCTCTTTAAGCACCTAGCGTTTCCTTTAGGGGCCTTTACTGTATAAGTAAGGTCTTAACCAAGGAGGTGGGTCTCTAAAGAACGTTCCTTTTTCTGTTAACATTTGATGTAGGCCATGGTACCCAGGAATGTTGTATCCCTCATTTTGGAAATAGCCAGTGGCTAGACATGAGAAAGAATGTATACAACAAAAAAACTTAAAATGAGTGTGTACTCTGCGGGATTGCTTCTGCTCAATGAACTCACTATGTAGCCTAACCTGACCTCGAACTTTCAGCAATCCTCCTGCCTCAGCCTCCAGAATACTGGAATTACAGGTATACCCCACATGCCTAGCTTTGTTGCTTAACTGTAACTGGAAATTTGGATTCCTTCTGTCCCTCAGGCCCCCTAATGTCTAATACCTGCCTAATAATTATGTCATCAGACAGTATCCAAGAAGATCCCAAAAGCAGAGATAGAGAACTGAACTCATCTCACCCACCCACCAGCACATTTTTGGTTGCCGATTTCTGTTATAGAAAAAAAAATTTCAGGATGCCTCAGTAAGAGGTGAATAAGGATATTTTAGGCAGAGTTTAAAAAGTACGTGCTCAAAGAAATAGAGTATGTACCTTCAAAAGGGAGTGAAGCACTTTATAGTCTCCAGCTGGAAATATTTATTTATTTGTTTATTTTGGGGACAGGGTGTCACCATGCAGTTCAGGACGGTCGTGAACTTTGTAGCCCACGCTGGTCTCAAACTCACAATGATCCTCCTACCTCAGCCTTCTGAGTGCTGGGATTACAGGCATGCGCCACCACACCTGATCTTGTTTATTTTTCTTAAAGGTCTTGCTATATAGTGAAGGCTTGCCTTATATTCATTAGGGAACCCAAGCTGGCCTCCCACTCATGGTGACCCTCGTGCCTCATTCTTCTGAGTGCTGGGCTCACAGGTGAATGCCACCACACGCAGGCTATTTATATATTCTTAGAGGATGGAAATCTGTGGAATTTGTGAATCTACACAAAGTTTAGGCTTGCCTTGCATGGTGGTGCAGGCCTATAATCCCAACACTCAGGAAGCTGACAGAAGGATTGCCATGAGTTTGAAGGCAGCCTCAACTACAAAAGGAAACCCTGTTTAAAAAAAAAGTTTAGGCTTGATTTACTATAGAAAAAACAATTGGTCTACCCACAAGCAGAAAGATAACAGCTACTTTACAGGAGAAAGGCATGGACCCAGTCTATTGTATGTATATTTTAAACTGGGTGATTTACTTGAAAAGTTCTTTTAACTCTGCCTGTTTCTTTAAGATCAGGTTTCTGCCTTTTTACTTTATCAACTAAGCTAATTTATAGACTAAGGGATTTTGAATAACACGCACCTGGAAGAAAAGGTGCATAAACAAGGCTAGTAAGAACAGATATGGATAACTTTGAGTAGCCTTGTGCCCTGAGGTCTCATTTTTTTAAAAGTACAATTTGAAGCTGGGTGTGGTAGTGCAAGCCTGTAATCCTAGCACTCAGGAGGCTGAGGCAGGAGAATCGGGGCAAGTTCAAGACCAGCCTGGGCTACACACTGAGCTCAAGGCCAGCCTGAACTGCTGATGGAAAAAGAAAAAGAAAAAGGAAAAGAAAAAAACAATTTGAGCATGGCGGTGGCTCATGCTTGTAATGCCAGCACTTGGGATGCTAAGGCTGGAAGATCACTGGGAGTTCAAAGTCAGCCTGGGCTACAAAGTCAGTTCAAGGGCAATCTGAACTGCATAGTGAAATCCTGTCTCAAAAAGAAAAAAGAAGTGCAATTTTAAATTATGACTTTTAGCTGGGTATGGTGGCACACACCTGTAATCTCAGTGCTTTGGGAGGCTGAGGCAGAAGGATAACCTTAAGGTTCAGGCCAGTTTGGGCTACATAGTGAGTTCAAGGCCATAGCAAGACTCTGTCTCAAAAAAAAAAAAAAAAATTACTTATGTCCTTTTCTAGCTTTTAAAACTTTATTTCTTTTGCACTTCGTTGTTATTAGCGTATGTTTCTGAAACATAACGAACATTCATTCTGGGGAGCGGTACTAGTGCATAGGGCCTCCACGGTCCCCTCCTCCTCTACCTGCTAAAGGTCTTTCCTGTTTTTTTTTTTTAATTTTGCTCTTTAAATTATTTATACTTTTTCTACCCTACCTCAGTTACATGTAATAAAACCCAGCGTTTTATTATTATTTCAAAGAGAAAGAGTTCAAAGTAGGTCACCCTAGATCGCTAGACAAATCCTGCCAATTCCCCAAGATAGAGGTGGGGGGTTGGGGCAGGTTGTGGAAGGGGGTGGTACTGCCCTTCTGACCGGAAGTGGAGGTTTAATTTTTTTTTTTCTTTGCGCGAGACCAAGTGTCGCGAGAGCCGTGGCAAGGCTTCAGCCAATCCGAGTGGGCACGCCCGCCTTCTTTATAAAGAACCTCTGCCCGCTTCTCCGCGGGTTGAGGTTGGTGGGCCAGGAGGGGTGGTGGTCGTGTTTCGTCTAACCCTAAATACGAAGAGGACGTAGGCGCCGTGCTTTCGTTCCTCGCGCGCTGTTTTTCTCGCTGACTTTCAGTGTGCGGAAAAGCCTTGGCCTGCCGTCGACCATTGTCTCATTAAAAGCAAACAAAAAAATGTCAGCGTGGCCGGTCCACCCCTCCTGGGAGCCTGCGGCGGCTCGCCCGGCGGACCCCCGAGCCCCGCTTCGGGCCGCGGCCGGCGCGGAGCCTCTCCGGAGGAGCCATGGCCGCCGCGAAGAGTTCGCCTCTGTCAGCCGCGGGTCTCGCGGGGGCCGCGGGCGAGTCCCAGGCCGAGTGGCCGCAGGAAGAGAAACGGAGCCGGTCCCCGCGCGCAGGGCGCTTCCCTGAGCTGTGGGAAGTGCCCCGAGACTCGGCTCCTACAAGCAGTGGCACAGGTGGGGATCCCGGCCGTGCGCGCCCCTATGCGCCCGCCAGCGAGGGAGGGCTGAGGAGCCCTTACCTTCGCACGTGGCGGGCCGGGCCGATCCCGAGACGTGTGGGGCTTTTGTCACCGCGCCCCCGTCGTGTTCTTCAGCCTCGTGTTAACGATCTGATTCCTTCTTTGCAGATTTTGCTGGTTTTTGTCTCTTGCAAGGTGGCTCTCAAGCCAGTGTGGGAGAGCAGTAACTTTTTTTTTTCTTCTAAGCTTTTTGAGAGTTGCTGTGTAGTTTAGATTGGCTTTGAACTCAGTATGTAGCCCAAGTTGGCCCTGAACTCATGGCAACTGCCTCAGCCTCTCAAATCTTGGCATCACAGGCGTGTGCCTTCACTCGCGGGCATTTTTTGGGGTGGTGGTGGTGAGGTTATCAAATATTTCATATATATTTAATTAGGTGACCTGGTAGTTTTTTGGGATATCTTCGCGGGGGTGGGAGGTTGGGTGGAGACAGTCTTGCTTTGTACCTTAGGCTGACCTTAAACTCACTGGCTGGCTTTGAACTAGAGAGGCTCGTCCATCCTCTTGACAACACAGTCCTGGCATTTACTGGCATGCACTGCCAGACTAGTAATTTTTAAAAGGAAAGTTGTGTTGCTTAGTTGTTCCTTTTTTATCTTTTTTTGCCTCCGCCTTCAGATGTAAAGTACAAAATGGAGAAAGTTTACGGAATACAGGTGCCTTCTTCCATAGCCCCACACGTTCCTCCTTCCCCCTCAGTTGGGTCTGTTTTCCTTTCAGGTATGTGAATGAGATGACCCATTTTGTTAAACAGCTGTCAGGCGAACTCCACCCACTCATCCCTAAAACACCTCCCAGGTTTAGCTGTGAGTCAACCCAATGCAGTACTTTTACTCTCTAGAGTCAGTTTTCCAGGTTTGGTTTGCTAGAGAGAAAGCGATATGGCTAGGGGCCTGCCTACGAGAGAGAGCGGAAGAGCCTGGTTTGGTGACACACATGGAATCCCCAGTACTTGGGAGGCTGAGGCAGGAGGATACCTTGGAGGCCAGCCTGCCTGAACTGCATAGTAAAGCCCTGTCTCAAAGTGACCCCCTTCAAGAAGACAGAGCCTGCATAGGAAAACAAGCCACCAGAGAGACGCTCCTAGTCCTCATCCTGATAACTGAAAGGGTCAGGTGGGTCACCTCAGTCAGCAGTTAGGAACCTGTATGTGTATAGCATCTGTAGCATCTATAAAGTAGGTTCCTCTGACTTGTTTGACAAATACATTGACGTGGTTAAGAGGTGATTGAAACCCACTATTGCTGGTATTTTTTTTGGTCTTTTTGAGACAGTGACTCATTATGTAGTTCAGGCTGGCGTTGAGCTCACTGTGTAGCCCAGGCTGGCCTCGAACTCACGAGGATCCTCCTGCCTCAGCCTCCTGAGTGTTGGGATTACAGGCGTGCGCCACCATGCCTGGCTTGGTAATGTTTTTGAAGTAAGAAGGAAAAAGACATTTTCTCCAATTAGCATGCTTTTGTGGATGAAGAACACAAGGAATGAAATTGTAGTGCTGATTTTGCTAGTGACTCTAGACTCCTGAGGAGATGACTTAGAAGCCTCTCTCGCACCCTTAGCGCAGAGGGAGAGAGAGCTTTTGTTACTGCTCCATCTAGTGGTGCTTTTGCTTTAACGTATTCACAAAATCTGGGGCGTGCTAGTGGGGGCCTCGATGCAAAGATGGTGGCAGACCAGGGAGCCCCCACCCCCATATATTATAGGCAAGCATTTTACTGCTGAATTATAGCACCAGCCCTTTTATTATTTTGAGACAAGGTTTGGCTAAGTTGATCTGGCTGGCCTGGAATTTATCCTCCACAGCCTCCCAAGGACCTGGGGTTATGTGCATGTATCACCGTGCCTGGCTTTTTTCTCTCATTTTAAAAAGAAAATAGTGATTTAATTCATTTTTGAAATAAGTGCACAGTTGGTTTCTAGCGCTTATATTTAAAATCCTCCATCTGATGGATGTCTATTGTAAACATTCCAAAGGAAAATTCTCTTTGTATTACAAATATTTGATACATTTTTCCTTTTTGGCAAAATGAGTTTCTATAATTTTGGAGTAAGAAGCTAGCCCTTGAGTTCATTTGATGAGATAATTTATGTGCAAACCTTCTGTAGTACACATAATCATGACAAATACTGCATCTTCCTTAAGATTTAATACTGTGTCTTCCTTAATGCCTCTAGAAGATGTTTACAGGAGTTGAAATCAGTCACCTAAGTTAGTTTTTTGCAGAGTTAGGACTAGCAAGTAGACCTTTCAATTTCCAGTACTGTGTTCCCTTCATCTTGTTACATCTAGGCTGTGATGGTTGGCCTGGAAAAGACAGCATCTGTTCCTATGTCATTTTCTGGTGTAACATAAAACAACACTCTTCATGGTTATTTGGTTGTCCTTGGTTTCCAGCCTGTATCCACCTGTCTCCCAAACCTTGGTGTGATTTTGTGTTGTAAAGTCCAACGTATGTCTCGTTGCTTTACAAATAAACTCGATTCTTGTTATTTGCAGTTGTTGTGCTCTATAAATTCCCTGTCTACACTGAATTAGGGAAGAATGAGCCATTGCTCCTTGAGGAAATACAAAATTAGGTACAGCAGAAGCCTCTGTTGCATTTTGATCAACTCCCCAATACATAATCTTATGTATGTTTCTATTTAAAGATACCTGCTTCAGTATATATTATAGATTTATTAGCATTGAACACAAACATGTCTGAAGAACATAAAGGAAAGTTGTGTTCCTCAATTGTTCCTTTGTTACCTTTTTTTATGCCTCTGCCTTCAGATGTGAAGTACTAAATGGAGAAAGTTTGTGGAATACAGATGCCTTCTCCCTCATAAGTATATTTTTTAAGGCATACCACAACCTTCCTGTGCTTAGGAGTACAACACTTAAGCACTACATTGGGTAGTTTTTAAATAACAAAAGCACCAATAAAAAGCACAAAAATGTGAAAAACATACCATGTGGACCATAAGAAGGCAGGATATTACCTTGTTTGACCTGAGGAGCCTGTGTGTAGAGCCAACCAGATTTTTCACTACCCTGAAGATGTCTATGGCCCTGGAAGTACTTTGGGCTTGTTTCATACCTTGTATATTTAAACCAGTGATTCTCAAAAGGAGTGTAGTGAGAGAAAGGCCGTAGGAAGTTTTTAAATAATAAAAACTGGAGAAGGGAAAGTAAAAAGAATTAAGATACATAATGTACATGCACCAGCTTCACAGTGAATGTAATGAGTATACACTGTAAACATACACTGATAAAAATTTTGAAAATGATGTTTGTAAATAACATCCCTTATACTTATTTTCAACTATGCATGTTGAATTTCAAAAAATGATGTGAAAATGTTATGCTCAGAAAGAAACTGGCTCTAAAACTACTGAGAAATGTGGATTTTATTTCACTACTAATCTTTGACGAGAAGCTTTTGTAAATATGCCACAGTTTTTTTTATCTAGTCCTCTGTGGATGGACATTTGGGTTGCTTCCATGATTTAGCTATTATAAATTGTGCTGCTACAAACATGGGTGCACATATATCACGATGTTATGATGTTTTCATATCTTCTGGGAAAATTCCCAGAAGGGGAATAGCTGGGTTGAATGGGACCTCTAGATCTACTTTGCTGAAGAATCTCCAAACCAATTTCCACAGTGGTTTCACCACTCTGGATTCGCACCAGCAGTGGAGAAGAGTTCCTGTTCCTCCACAGTCTCACCAGCATTTGTTATTGGATGATTTCTTGATGCTGGCCAATCTTACTGGCGTGACATGAAATCTCAATTTGTTTTTATTTGCATTTCTAAAATGACTAAAGATGTAGAACATTTTCTCATATTTATTGGCCATTTGTATTTCTTTTATCTGAGAACTGTGTATTCATCTCAGATGCCCACTTTTGGATTGGATCTTTGAATTTGGACAGGTTCATGTTTTTTAATTCTTTGTATGTTCTAGATAGAAGACCTTTGTCTGAGGGACAGCCAGTTAGGACTTTTTCCCAATCTGAGTTTTCTTTTTACTCTGCTGGTGATTTCTTTAGATGTGCAAAAACGTTTCAGTAAGGTGAGGTCTCAGTTATTCTTTGAAATGTTTCCCTTGCAGTTTGATTTTTGTTCATGAACTCCTTGCCTACTCCTATGTCTTCGAGATTTTTACCTACTTTCTCTTCCAATAGGTTTAGTGTTTCTGTTTTAATATTGAGATCTGTGATCCATTTTGACTTGAGTTTGGTGCATGGTGATAGACTTGGGTCTATTTTCAGTCTTTGGCAAGTGGCAAGCCAATTTCTCCAGCACCATTTATTAAAGAGGCTGTCTTTCTTCCAGTGAGCTTGTTTGGACCCTTTGTCAAATATTAGGTGGCTGAGTGTGTTTGTGGTTGTGGCTGCATCTTCCAGTCTGTTCCATTGATTCTCAGGTCTGTTTTTGAGCCAGTACCAGGTTGATTTTATTACAGTAGCTTTGTAGTATAATTTCAGGTGAGGGATTGTGATTCTACCTTGTCTTTGTTGCCCAGGATTGCTTTTGCTATTTGCAGGTCTCTTCTGGTTCCAGATGAGTTTTTTTTTTTTTTTAATTTTATTTTAAAGACAAAAGAATGGAGACATATGAACCAGAAAAGCCATAAACAATACAGAAAATACAAAGTTATACAGAATATAGTAGGGAATTAGAACTGGATGTTGTATTACATAGTTATCTTCACATTAGTTAACACAAAAACATTAAAGGAAATACCAAATTATAGATAAGATAG
>PVLD010020705.1:0-33276 GCA_004027595.1 Dinomys branickii | reverse complement strand
GCCCATCCACAAAAGACTGGATTAAAAAATTGTGGCATTTTTATATAATGGAATATTATTCAGCTATAAAGAAAGACAGTTTTGGGGACTTTGTAGGCAAGTGGACAAAACTGGAGTCCATACTCATAAGTGAAATAAATCAGCGATACATGTGCAAGCAATGTATTGTATCACTGGTGTAAGAACCCGAGGGTGGGAATATAAACTAAGAGTCAGGAAGGAAATCTGTTCTAAAACAAAGAACAGATGGGACGAAGGAAAGTAGAAAAGAAAAAGACAAAAATGTATGTATGTATATATGAATATGCATATGTGCAGGAGGGCTAACATGGTTCTACTATTGTATTATATCACTTAATGCTAAGCAATAATCGATGACGGGTTATTTGATCAATCTTGTATGTCTGTATGTGTTATCCTGAACACACACTTCGAAGATATCAATATGTAAAGCAGCAACTATTGGTGTTTTTTTTTTGTTGTTGTTGTTGCTGTTTTTGATGTTTGCCTGTTTTGTTTTTTGTCTTTGGATTTTTGGATTTTGTGTTTTTTCTGTTGTTGAGAGGATTGTCTGACTAAATTTGCATGTCTGTATATGGGTTTATATATTTACACTTCAAAGATATCAATGGATAAAGCAATAACCACTGTTGAGACCATATCACCTTGTCTATAGATTAGTTGTGATTGTACTATTTTTTATGCTAATTGGTGTCTGTTTGTCAATATGTTTTTGTACTTTTATTTTAAAAAAAAAACAAAAAAAACAAAAAAAGAAAAAAAATATAAACTTTCCCTGAGAAGTGGGTCAAGGACGGGGTAGAGGAAGAGAAAAGCCGGATACGGAGAAGACAAGATCGCACCGGTGGCATCACAGCTCCCCAGAGGCGGAAAGCACTGACAGGCAGAGTACAGAGAAGGCCAAAGACGAGAAGCCAAGACACCAAAATAGCTGTCTCTCCCCACCTCCAGTAGATAAGCCAGGGAAGCAGCAGTGGGAGGGGCGTCGGGGATCAGCTCCATTCGCCATTAACTTTGGGGAAAGTTTTAGGAACTAGTATTCACTCTATGGTCGCTACATTCCTCATATAATTATACAGTTATGACAGACAACCACAGGTCCCCTTACCAGCTCTAGGAGAACCATGAATGTTTCCCCCTTGTCAACCTGCCACCCACCCAAAAGATAAGACACTACGAAGTAGGTCAAGGACAAGTAAATATCTGAATAGAAAGAAGCTGCACAGAGACCATCTGGAGAGATGACACAGGCGGAGGGACCTGGAAGCCGATCCAGTCATGGTAAGTTCTGGTGGCAGGGCTTAGGGCCCCTGACTCTCTGTAAAAGCAGTGGAGAACAGAGTCTATGGACCCTCCATCTTTCCAAAGCCCCTTGATTCTTTCTATCAGGGTAGTTATCTATCTTCTCCTTTGCCCTGTCTTCTTTTTTCTCTTTACAAATAAAGTGGCTTTCTTTCATTATTCTTTGTCCCTGTAATTTTTTTCATTTTGAAAGTAAAAGAATGAAAACATTAACAGACAGCCACTTACAAAGTAGCACAAGAATAGTACGATCACAACTGCATTACAGACAAGGTACCAGTGAATTAACAATGGTTGTTGTATTACATAGTGATAACTTTGAAGTGTATGCTTAGGAAAATAAATATAGACGTGCAAGACTGATCAAACAACTACTCATTAACTGTTCCTTACAATAAAGCAACATATGTCAGTAGTACAGCTATGTTAGCCATCCTGCACATACATACATAATTATCACCTTCTTTATTTTCTCCCTCCCCGTACCCTAGCTGCTCCAACTTTAGAGCAGTTTCCTTTCATTTCACACTGTTTATCATACCTCCTAATTTATATTCACACTTTCAAGTTCCTACACCAGTGATACAATACGCTGCTTACACATGCACATCTGATATTTTTAACTTATGAGTATGGTATCTAGTTGTGACCATTTACCTATAAAAGCTTTACCTATAAGAGACTGTCTTTCTTTATGGCTGAGTAATATTCCATTATATAAAAATGCCAGTTTTTTTTATCCAGTCCTCAGTGGATGGACATTTGGGTTGCTTCCACAATTTAGCTATTACAAATTGCACTGCTATAAACATGGGTGCACAAATATCACTGTGATATGATGTCTTCAGATCTTCTGGGAAAATACCCAGAAGGGGAATAGCTGGATACAATGGGATCTCTAGACCTAGTTTGCTGAGGAATCTCCAAACTGATTTCCACAGTGGTTTCACCAGTCTGCATTCCCACCAGCAGTGGAGAGGAGTACCTATTTCCCCACAACCTCGCCAGCATTTGTTATTGGTTGATTTCTTAATGCTAGCCATTCTTATTGGGGTGAGGTGGAATCTCAATGTTGTTTTAATTTGCATTTCTCAAATGACAAATGATGTTGAACATTTTCTCATATATTTATTTGCCATTTGTATTTCTTTATCTGAGAAGTGTATGTTCATCTCACCTGCTCATTTTTGGATTGGGTCTTTGAATTTGAGGAGGTTCATATTTTTTAATTCTTTATATGTTCTAGATAGAAGATCTTTGTCCAAGGGAAAGCCAGCTAAAACTTTTTCCCAGTTTGTGGGTTTTCTTTTTACTCTGCTGTGCAAAAACTTTTAAGATGAGGTCCCAGTTGTTGATTCTTTGAAGTGTTTCCCTTGCAGTTTCATTTTTGTTCATGAACTCTCTTCCTACTCCTATGTCTTTAAGATTTTTACCTACTTTCTCTTCCAATAGATTTAGTGTTTCTGTTTTAATATTGAGACCTGTGATCCATTTTGACTTGAGTTTGGTGCATGGTGATAGACTTGGGTCTATTTTCAGTCTTTGGCAAGTGGCAAGCCAATTTTTCCAGCACCATTTATTAAAGAGTCTATCTTTCTTCCAGTGAGCTTGTTTGGCCCCTTTTTCAAATATTAGGTGGCTGAGTGTGTTTGTGGTTGTGGCTGCATCTTCCAGTCTGTTCCATTGATCCTCAGGTCTGTTTTTGAGCCAGTACCAGGTTCATTTTATTACAGTAGCTTTGTAGTATAATTTCAAGTTAGGGATTGTGATTCCACCTGACTTGTCCTTGTTGCCCAGGATTGCTTGTGCTATTCTGGATTTCTTCTGGTTGCAGATGAATTTAAGAAATGTTTTCTCTTGATCTGTGAGGTATGCTAATGGTAGTTTAATGGGAATTGCATTAAATCTGTACAACAATTTTGGTAGTATGGCCATTTTCGCAATGTTGGTTCTTCTTATCCATGAGCAAGGCATGTTTTTCCATTTATTGAAATACTCTTTGATCTCTTTTTTCAGAGTACTATAGTTTTCACTGAATAGATCTTTTACTTCTTTTGTTAGATTGATTCCTAAATATTTCAATTTCTTGGATGCTATTGTGAAAGCTATGCTTTCCTTAATTTCTCAGTCTGTTTGTTGTTTGTGTACAGGAATGCTATTGATTTTTCAGTATGAACTTTGTATCCAGCTACACTGGCTGAATTTGTCAATTAATTGAAGGAGTTTTTTCTGGAGTGTTTGTGGTCTTCTAATGTAAAGTATCATGTCATCTGCAAATACTGATAGTTTTACTTCCTTTCCTGTTCTTATTTCTTTTATTTCTCTTTCTTGTCTAATTGCTCTGGCTAATGCTTCCAGAACTATATTGAATGGGAGTGGTGACAGTGGACATCCTTGTCTTGTTCCTGACTTTAAATTGAAAGTTTTCAGTTTATGTCCATTTAGTATGATGTTGGATGTTGGTTTGTTATACATGGCTTTGATCAGATTGAGGTAAAGGCCATCTATGCCTATTTTCTCTAGGGTGTTTAACATGAATGCATGTTGGACTTTGTCAAAAGCTTTTGCTGCATCTATTGAGATGATCATGTGGTTTTTGTGCTTGACCCTATTGATATGGTGTATTATCCAACAGTTGTAAGACATTAATTGATTTGCAAATAATGAAGCATCCCTGCATTCCTGGAATGAATCCAACCTGGTTATGGTGTGTAATTTTTCTTATGATTCACTGCATTCTATTTGGTCATATTTTATTGAGTATCTTTGCATCATGTTCATTAGGGAGATTGGTCTATAGTTCTCTTTCTTGGTTGGGTCCTTCTCTGGTTTTGGTATCAGTATAATATTTACCTCCAGAAATGTGTTAGGGAGAGTTGCTTCCTTTTCAATTTCATTTAAGAGTTTGAGAAGTGTTGGCATTAAATCTTTTTTTTTTTTTTTTCCGGGACCGGAGATCGAACTCAGGGCCCTAGTGCTCAGCGGCAAGCACTTAGCCCACTGAGCTGTACCTCCAGCCCTGGCATTAAATCTTCTCTGAATATTTTATAGAATTCTGCTGTGAATCCATCAGGGCCTGGGCTTTTCTTTGTTGGTAAGTTTTTAATGACATTTTCAATCTCATTAATTGATATTGGGCTGTTCAAGATTTTTATATCTTCCTGATTCAACTTTGGTAATTTGTACATATCTAGCAATCTGTCCATTTCTTCTGAGTTTTCTATCCTGTGGGAGTAAAGATTCTCAAAGTAGGAATTAATGATCTTTTGAATTTCTTTAGGATCTATAGTGATTTCATCCTTTTCATCCCTTATTGCATGAAATTGAGTTCTTTCTTTTTTTGATAAGGTTGGCTAGGGGTTTATCAATTTTATTTATTCTTTCAAAGAACCAATTCTTTCGTTTATTTTTTGTAGTGTTTTATTTGTCTCAGTTGCATTAATTTGTGTCCTGATCTTTATAATCTGCTGTCTTCTTTGGGCTTTGAGCTTGACTTGTTCTCTTTTTCTCAAAGTTTGAGGTGCAGCATTAGGCTATTTATTTGTTCTCTCTCTGTTTTCCTTATGTGTGAACTCACCACTATAAATTTCCCTCTGAGAGCTGTTTTCATTTCATCCCACAGATTCTGGTAGGTTGTATTTGCATTTTTGTTTGTAGGTATTTTTAAATTCTTCTTTAATATTTTCTGTGACCCATTGGTTGTTCAGGAGGTTGATGTCTAATTTCCAAATGTTTATGGAGCTTTTGGAGTTCCTTTTGTCATTAATTTCCAATTTCATTGCACTGTGGTCAGATAATATGCATGGGATAATTTCAATTCTTTTGCATTTAGGTAGGAATGCTCTATGGGCTAGAATGTGGTCTATTTTAGAGAAAGTCCCATGTGTAGCTCAGAAAAATGTGTATTCTGATGTTGTGAGGTGGAACACTCTGTATACATCTACTAAGTCCATTTGTTCACACATTTGGTTCATATCTGTTATTTCTTTGCTGAGTTTTTGTGCAGTTGACCTGTCTCTTTGCATCAAAGGGGTGTTTAGGTCCCCGGTTACAACAGTATT
Source organism: Dinomys branickii (assembly GCA_004027595.1). Lineage (NCBI taxonomy): Eukaryota > Metazoa > Chordata > Mammalia > Rodentia > Dinomyidae > Dinomys > Dinomys branickii. The sequence goes on along the minus strand of PVLD010020705.1, from coordinate 27,892 downwards.
TTGATTATTTGGCTTTTCATGTCTGTTAAGATTTGACTTATATAGTTTGTTGCTCCAATATCTAGTGCATGCATGTTTAGGATTGTTATCTCTTCCTCTTGCCGTTTTCCCCTAACTAGTATGCAGTGACATTCTTTATCTCTTTCATTGTTATCAGTGTGAAGTTTACATTGTCTGCAAACATAATAGCTACCCCTGCATTTTTCTGTTGTGTGGAGAATTGTTTTCCATCCTTTGAATTTCCGTCCTTTTGAGTGGTGTTTCATGTATACAGCCTATTGTGGGATTTTGTTTCTTAATCCACTCTGCAAGTCTGCTTCTTTTGACTGGTGAATTGAGGCCATTTACATTAATGGTTATAAGTGATATATGTTGGCTTATCCTTGTCATACTATTTACTTGCTGTTGGTTTCCTGTTTTTGCCATCTGTTTAATTGCTTGGTCTGCTTGAGGGTTCCTTTCTATTGTTGTTCTTGAGATGGTTGTCTCGTTTTTCTCCATCTAGAATATCTTTTAGTACTTTTTGTAAGATTGGTTTGGCACTCATGAAGTTCTTCAGTTGTTCTTTGTCATGGAAATATTTTATTTCTCCATTGAATTTGAAGGATAGTTTTGCAGGATACATCCATCTGGGTTGGAAGCTGTCTTGTCTTAGAACCTGTAATATCTCACTCCAAGCTCTTCTTGATTTCATGGTTTCTGTTGAGAAGTCTGCTGTGATTCTGCTGGGCTTTCCTTTATAGGTGAGCTGTTTATATTCTCTAGCAGCTGTTAATATTCTGTTCTTTTGCCAGATATCTGAGATCTTAATTATTACATGTCTGAGTGTGGTTTTATTTTGGTTATATCTAGTTGGAGTTGTATATGCCTCATTTACCTGCACATCAGAATCTTTTTCCATGCCTGTGAAATTTTCTGCTATTAGTTCTGCAAATATTCTTTTTATGTCATTTGTGTCACCTCTTGCTGTTTCATCAACTCCTTTTACTCAGACATTATTTCTCTTTGCCTTGTCTTACAACTGTTGGATTGTTTTTTCCTGGATCCTTGATGATTTTAAGAGATCCTTCCTTTCACGATTGCTAGCTGCCATGCTGTCTTCAAGATCTAAAATTCTTTCTTCAGCTTCACTTAAGCAGTTTTGCAGGCTTTCAATGGAAATTTTGATTTCCAGGAAGTATCTTTGTGTCTTATGCGTTCTAATTCATTCCTAAATTGCTCATGTAATGTTTCCATCTGTTGCCTATGTTTATCTACTTTTTATCTGTTTCTTCTCTAGAGGTTCAGAGCATTTCTTTTATCATTATTGTCATTTCATTTTTTGCCTAAGAGGTTATTTCTGATCTGATCTCTTCTATGGCCTGATGGAGTTTTTCTTTACTTCAGATGCCATCATTTCAGAGTTTTCAGGTATGTGGCTTCCAAGTTCTTCTATGTCAGTGTCTCCTGGACTTGTTCTAAGTGGAGTTGAGTTCTGAGACTGCATTTTGCTCCTCTGTCTTGTCATTTTGGATGTCAGATGATAAATGCTGAGCTACAAGCTACTCAGGAAGCTCGCCAAAGGACTCTAGGGACCCTAGTTTACCTGGATATCCAAGTTATCCCAAGATGGAGAGATGGAGGCACCACTTCTCCTGGCTGAGCTCCTTCTATGTCCCAAAGGCACAGGGCAGAGTGCACATGCAGGCCTCACCTGCCAGGAGACAGTTCCACAGAGATTGGCCACTGAGGCCGGGCTTCCCTGCTTCCCCAGGCAAGTACCTCCTCTGTCCCAAAGGCGCAGGTTGGAGTGCATGCACAGGCCTCACCCACCAGGAGACAGTTCCACAGAGATGGGCTACTGAGGCACCGCTTCCCCACTTCCCCAGGCCCAGCTCCTTCTCTGTCCAAAAGGCCATCCCTGTAATTTTTTATTGGGGCTGATTTTAAGATCACAGTAGGCTGCTTGGACAACAGAGCAGCAGTACTCATCCACAGGATGTGACATGTTTGGTTCCCTGACCAGGAACTAGAGGGAACACTATGCAAATTTGATCTTAGCACTGATGCCACTGTCTTTTAACTGTCTGAAAATCACTGGGTCTGCAGCAGTGACAAGAGTCCATGACCATGTTGTATACATGCAATTGATCCAGAGTGGAGACTTTGCATCCTGAGATATCTCAAACAATAGTAAAATGAGTCACAGTCATTTAAATCAGTGATTGAATTTGTGATGATTCGAGAACCCACAAAGAAGAGAAGCAAAAAGAACCTAAGGATATTGTCTAAGGATCATAGTTACTCTTGAGGGTATTATTAAGGCATTCAAAAAAAAGCAGAACAGACCAAAACAGAGCACAAACTGCTTCTCCAGCAAGCTCTTCTCTAAAATACACAAGTACTACTGATTTTATTGGCTTATTGAAAGGGACAGTTAATGTTTAATTGTTTGATCAATCTTACATACGTGTATCTGGTAATCTGAGCAACTGCTTTGAAGATAACAGTAGGTAATACAATAACCACTGCTGATCTTCTATCATCTTGTTTTGAAATTCTGTGTCATTTTCATAGTTTTTGTGTTGTTTTATTTTTGCTATTTTTTGTTCTTTTCTCTTAAAAATAAAACCAAAGTCTCAAAAATAAAATTGCTTATCTTTGACTTTATTAAGGAAAATGTTACTTTTGTGCCTCTGACATACTGGTCTTGGAGTTATCCTGGTCTTTGGGATTCCTAGTGAGATATGCCCATAGAGCGCACTAACTATTGCAATGTCTCTCTGTCAAGAGCAGCCACTGACCACAGGGATGTGGAAACCCAGGGACTTTCAGGTAGAAGGAAAGGGAGGAATGCCTGATGCCTCCTATAGTGAATGCTCCCCCTCCTCCACGAAAGTGAGGATCTTCTCCATGGTATGAAGTGTCTTTAAATACTTCATGGGATTCCGTACAGGAAGAGTTCCAAGTCTCTTATTAAAAATGAAAAGAAGTATATGTGCAGCTTGTTGGCAAAGTTATCAGTGTAGCCCAGGACTATAAATTACCTACAGAGATTTGAGGCTGTGCCAATCAGTTAAGCTTCTGGAAAAACTGGCTTTGAAAATCTACAGGTCGTACTTCAAGCAATAATGTTTTACATGTTTCTTCCCCCCTTTTCACCATACTTTAATATTCAGTTGGAGTGGCTGAGATAAAACATGGACTTTGGTTTCTATCAATACCATGTAGTACAGTTGCTTTCTTTTTTTTTTTAAGAGGTAATTCCCCACAAATTTTCTATCCATATATGTAGTCCTTGTCACCCAGAGCTATCTGTTTCCTTCTACCAAGTTGGACAGGCTCACTAGAGATCAATCTTAATAGGATCAAGGCTGCTGGCTTACTCTGCAGTCAACTCACACGAATAAAACCCATTTTCTGACCATCGCTTGGAGTCTTACTTCCAGTCAAAGACTGACGATCACTGCAGATGCTAGTCTCAGGCATGCACTCATTCACCATACAGGATGCACATGCTTCAAGCCCTCTAGGGCAGAGCAAATGCATGATTCCTCATAATATATCTCTTCTACTTACAGAGTGGACACTCTTTGCTGGTCATGATTAGTGTGGCAAGAAATTCTGACTCAGTTGATTTGGAGGGACTGTGATCACAGACTTTCCATAAAAATAGTCACAGCAGTATGCGAATGCTGTGTGACTTAGAAAGCCTTTTTCATGTCAATAGGCGTACCATCCTCTGACTGTGTTGCCAGTTCCATAATCTTAGGGACAATGACTGAGGAACTGTGTGAGTTCCAAAGATGGACTCAGACTGAGTAGAGAACTGTGGAAAAGGCAAACTTAGGGAGAATGTTTTGTGGATCCAAGAAGGTTTGTTTTCAAGATTTATCAAACTCAGCATCAACACAGCAGCTTCAGAGAGGCTGCATCAAAATGTCACTTGTGGCTTGTCTTCTTTTCCCTCCAGATAACCCTGTTCTGTGCTAATGTAGAGAACCAGTACTGCAGTGTAAAACAGAGCTTGCAAAACTGGCATGCGTGCACGTCACCTTGAGTCTTGTCCAAAAGCAGATTGTGATTCAGGCAGTGAGATGCTGCATTTCTGGCAAATGTCCAAATTCAATCCATAATTATGGTTCAGGAACAATACTTGGAGGAACAAGAAAATAGAAAGCTGAGTAATAATAATCAAAAACCTTATAATGGAAAAGAAGGGTCAAAAAATCGCCATAGGAAATATTATTGTTTAGTCCATGTGTACTGCAGTTACTGCAATCACCAGTTACTGCAAACTAATAGCACATTGTGTCTGTGATTAGAGGCAAAACTCTTGACCTGGGTTAGAAGTTTACGCAGTGGTCACAAAATCATTTTCATTCATGAAGCTAACTGGGCAGTAAGCCAGTATTCTGAGTCTGTTGGGGCATAATGCGTTTTCCTAGGATATATTTCCCCAAGAAATATACTTGATGATTTAAGTCATTGTTTCCTAAGCCAAACACATGTGCTGATGACCACAGAATACTTTTGGCTGAGAAATACTAATACTATCAGTGCTTCAGGGAGTGGAATTTGTTTTTCTGAATGTATTTACTCTTCTTGCCTGTTAGAATGAGATTTTAAAAATATTTTATTATATAGATGTATTTAGTATTCTGTGGAATTTATCAATGTCATTTTCATGGTTTTGATATTGTACAATGTAGTTCCAACATGATATTATCTCTGGGAAAACTGGGTGAAGGGTACATAGGACCTATATGTTTTTCTTTTGCAATTTTCTATATATCTATGATTATTTTTAAATAAAATGTTAAATATATACATTTGCATTTGACCAAATGCATGATGGTATCTTGAATTGGAACATGGAATGATAACAACAAAAGGCATGAGTAGAAAAACTTAAATCCAAATATGTCTTTAACTAAAAGTAATCTACTAATATTAATTTCTTAGTTTAGAAAACTGTATCAAGCTTGTGTAACAACAGAGGACACTGAGAGTGTGAGGGATCCTTTAATAATGACTAAGGTTCTCAGAAGTCCTGTAATAGTAATGAACCTATTAACTTGGGTTAGACTACTGTCTCAAACTTATCTAACCATGGAAGGTTTTATTCTGAAAATAATATTGACATCAAAGGAGCAGATGTCAATAGAGCATGGAGATGCTGGTCTGAATCCTGAGGACTTGCCTGACCTTGGTAAAGGAGAACACTTCCGCTCTTCAAGGCAGTGCCTTTATTCTGTGCTGAACATGCCCACTTCCTCCCTGCCTTCTATTTTCTTATGTAACTTCTTCCCCTGTGAATAAGTCTGTTTAATTTCTTGACGTTGCATGTTGGATTAACTTTGTTGTAACACATGTCGGCTGTGCATAAAGATTAGTTAGGCCCTTTGAACGGTTCCTGAATCATTCATCCAGCAGCATCCCGGTAGGGGATTAATTGTGTGCAGCTGAGGTACTGGGAATCACATGCTTTTATTCTAGCAAGGAAGCTGCTGAGAGGCACTTAAAAGTTCTTAGAATCAGGAAGAGCCCCTAAGTAGGAGGCTTTAGGCAGCACATTATAACTAAAAGGGAGAATTAGTCCAGGGCAATTAAAAAGGTGATTCCCTGTCTATTTTTCAGTAGAAAGACAATATTAATACAGAATTAATGAGCTTATGATTAAGTGGTTCCAATTAGTGGAGAGAATGGATGATCAAAAAATGATCACAAGTCAATTAAAAATTTATATTAATTTTACCTCAGCTTTTGCTTTTCCTTTGCTTTCCTTAGTATCATTTTTTATTTATGTTAAAGGAAACACAATGTTTTACTTTGTTTAGGAAGTGTAAAGTGCATTTCTTTTTTTATTTTAAAGAGAAAAAATAATAAAATAACAACAATGAAGACAAAACCAAAACAACACAAAAACAATAAAAACGATAGAGGATTTTTAAAAAGATGATAGGAATTAACAATAGTTAGACACCAATATGTAATGTGCATTTCTATTCCTTCCACAAATATATGTTTCCTAAAGAATTTTTTCATTGCCATAGATCAAACCTTGACAATGACTTTATCACCATGAGAAAATGCAGACAACACCCTTGGGGCAAACAAAGGGAGGGGGCTTTGTTTACTATTGCGTGGCTCCTCCAACAACAGAAACCTAAGACACTTTATCTGTTCACTACCTTCCTTTTCTTCGTCTTTCCAGATCTTACCAATCCTTCAAAGCCCCCATCAAGCACTGGCTTTTGAAGGTAGATCTCACAGACAACCTCTGGCTCTTTAGAATGTTGGAGCTTAATAGTTTATAGCATGTCAGGGAAAAACTATTTCTAAACATATCTATTGTTGACTGGAAACCTCCCAAGGAGGAGAGCTTATCTTTTTACTTTTTCAAAATTGCACAAGTAAAACAGTGGAAGTTCTTTTTCACTTCCTTTGTCTGAGACAGTTTTAGATATTTTAAAACACATAAGATCATCCTATCTATATTGTTCTTGCATTTACATCTCTACGGTATAATATACCTTAAAAAATCCAGGTCAGTAATAGAGATAGAATTATTCCTTTTTAACCAGTACATTTATTTTATTGTTTGAGTACCTCATTCGTCTTTTACAAAACAGCTTTCTTATTGAATGGCATTTAAGCTGTTTAGGATTTCTCTTTTTTTCTAAGAGTAGGAAAATTTAGTGGAGAAAGGGGTAGTAGGGAATAGGAATGGGGGAATGGGGAACAGGAATAGATCCTGAGAGACAGGAGGGGTCCCAAGTGGGTTGCCCAGGATTTCTCCTTACTTATCTTGTATACCCCCCAGAGCTGGTGTTTTACATGGTACTGTAATATATGGGCTGGTTACCACCCATAACATTTGGCCTATGTCTGTGTGGTCCTAAAACAACCAGTGAAGCTGGTTAACAATGACTAGATAACAGGCAAGTTAAGCAGTCAAATGGTATTTTGAGGTCCAGGCTAGTTAAAAGATGATGGCATTGTTGTTGATGATATCACTGTTGGTGATGATGTCATGATCCCTCGGGCAGTGTCCTTTCTGGCTTCTAGATGTGAGGAAGAGTAGATAAGAAGGTCAAGTTTGACCTAGAGAGGACATGCTAAGTAGGTGACTATGGCTTGTCAGACCCTCCAGTGGGCTCAGGACATAGAGCTACAGATGACTTTTGGAACTCTTTAAAGGAGAGGAAGAGGGCATGCTCCCAAGGCAGGAGACTAGGGTATGGCAAAGCTGGCTGGGAAAGTAGGTGTGACCTGTTAGTCACAAAAACCCAGGACATGTGCACAGAACAGTTTCCAAAGCCTGCACAGGGATTTCTCCTAAGAACTCAAAGAGTTTTCCACAGGATACCTTAGACCTGACACCAACCTGAGGAGTGGGAGATACAAAGGACAGTTGCTATCGAGCTCTTGGCCACCATGTTCTTTCACAGTGGTATGCTCTCATGCTGTACGGTGGACTTCTTTTCCTACTTTTTCTTGGCCTAAACTTGTTCTGCACAGAATGTTTCTTTTCCAACCTATAATAAATGTAAAATCTTATTACCATTTGTACTTGTCTTGACCAATTCTTTGTTCAGGTCAAAAAGAAGCTAGAAACCACCTCTAGAAGAAGACTCCAGCACCCCAAAACCCAGAAACATTAATTTGGCCAAACCAGACAGGCATACAATGCAGCACCTTCAAGTCACGCTTTCAAAGGAGAGAGGACAACTGATATGGTTTGGTGTGACGGGTTCTCTGAAAGGCTCTCTGGGTTGCTGGTGGGCTTTTAGGGAGTGACTGGATCCTGAGGACTCAAATGTCATCAAATGGGGAGACTGTAATTGTATGGCACTATTAGGAAGTAATGAAAACAGGACATGTGTCCTAGTTGGAGCTAGTACATCATGGAAATAGAACCCTGGGGTCCATATCTGGCCCTCAGATCCTTTCTCTGTGCTCCTTCCCTCTCCTTCCTTCCTGGCTGCTGTGGGCTGAGCAGCTTTCTTCCATCATATTCTTTTTAGCATGATTTTTCTGCCTTCAAGATAACTAACCATGGAAGGAAATCTCTAAAACCATAATCTACCAGCCTTTGATAGCTTAAACTGCTTTATACAGGTGTTTCTTCACAGAGACAGAAAGCTAACTGACAGCAATGCTGTCCTGAAGTTTTACTTCTGCTAGACAAAGGCTACAGGAGACTAGCCAGTGGGGCTCTAGCAACTGTAGGGCCAACGGCATGGTCTTCACTGTGGTCCTGGTGCTGTGGAGCTCATCCAAGAGATGATTAGAATAGGTTGGAAACTTTCTCAAAGTGAGTCTGCACTGTATGTGTGCGACTGAGAGATGCTCAGGCATACAGGGATTATCTAAGGAGCCGGGGAGGTGCGTGAGTGGCCATTGATGAAGTATCAAAATAACTGCTAATTAATCAGTTCATGGGCATGGTAGGGATTGCATAGTGTGGGTCAATACCAAAAAAAGTAGGACAGATAACTTAACCTGCTAAGATATTAAGGAAGGTCAGACTAGAAGGAAACAATGTCGCAATGCCTTAAAGAGAAATTACCTTGTTGTTATTTTAATCTCTGTTTTTCAAGCAAAGTTGAAATGGGCAGCTATTCACCTTCCTGTGCAGACTTCAAATGTTCAGCGGGATCACAAACAATAAATTCTCTTGAAACAAATAACCTCAGAAACATAGAGGGACCAGTGACTTTGTGAACTGACACTGCCCAGCTCACCAATTCAACACACACACACACACACACACACACACACACACACGCACACGCACACGCACACACACGTGCACACACAAGCCCATGACTTGTTCCTACATGTGCTTTTTTCTCCATATGTGATTTTAAACAGGCTCTAATAATGACATTCTCTGGCGGCTGCCAAGCTGGTGTCCTTCCAGTTGGCAGAAAACCACGAAAAAGTACTTCCTCCCATTCTCAACTTTCTTCCTATTTACTCTTAGCTTCTCAATGCACAGCCTAGAGTTAAACAGAAATACAATGAATATATTTCAAATAATGGGATTTTCATGTATAGGCTTCTGGGATAATAGTCCCCAATATGCCCTTGGGAACAAATTAACTGCAAAGGTTTGCATCAGTGACTTGGATTTCCTGCTGAATTTGCTTTGAAAAAGCAAATACGCGTGTAGAATGAAACTGCTTTGTAGTTGTTTTTTCTTTGCACAAGTCCTCCTTTCTGCCTTAATCACCTGGATTGACTCCATAAAAACACAAATGGATGTAGTTCACTGAAGAGCATTTCCTAAACATGTGCCTTTTCCTGTGATGATGTATAATTAATCACCTCTGGGCAAGGCAAACAAGGCATGGTGGCTTTTAAAGACTCCTTTAGTCTTTCTTCCTCTCTTCCTGTCTTGTTCTTGTCAGAAGAGTCTGCTGCTATCTCTGACGTTTCTGTGCGCCACATCTCATGTGACCATGTTAGCTCAGTGGGAGGCTCATTCTGGACACTGTTTTCTCCCCTGGGTGCGAGGTCAACACCACAGAACAGAAATACGTGGACGAAAACTGTGCAGATCTACACCAACAGACACACAAATCTCTGCAACTTCCAATCCTTTCATTGTCTTTCCTCCTTCCCTTTTTAGCTGTACCCAGGCTTGGTGCCCTTTATGCAGTAGCCCCTATGTTAGTAGAGACATCACTGCCAGGAAATGCTCTACCCATGGGTACATGTGTAGCAGCAAAGATTCTCAGGAGCAGTGCAGTTGAAACCCTTTTTCTTATTGATCCAGAAAAAATCTGTTCTCTAATTTAAAAAAAAAAGAACCTCAACATATTAATGACTAAACTAACCAGGGTTAGAAGCAGTGATAAAGGTCTCATCTCTGTCCACTCACTGTCTGGCATTGGCATTCTAGAAATAAGTATATTCCTATAGGTAGAGGCTGTGGAATGAATGGTGTCTCCAAAAAAGATGTTGAGATGCTAACCCCAAGTATCTGTGAATATTCCCTGCTGTGAAAACAGAGATTTTACAAATGATCATGTTAGTGTGATATCATTAGGATTTAACCATTGTACCATGTACACATGTATCAAAACACTTTGTTGTGCTTTGGAAATATATATAAGTTTTATTCTTCAGTTATACTTAAAGAAAAAGATGGAACTGGGGTGTAGCTCAGTGGTAGAATCCTTGCTGAGGATGCTCCAGGCCTTAGATTCCATCCCTAGCGCTGAAAAAAAAACCAACTCCTCCTAAAAATAACAAAAAAACCCAACCAACCAACCAACCAACCAACCAACCAACCAACCAACTAACAACAACAAAAATAAATAAAAACAAAATAAAGAGCAAATATGAAATCATGAGGATGAGCCTAATCTGATGTGACTGGTGTCCTTAGGAAGAGGATAAATTTGGACATAGGACAGACAAATACACACACACAAAATCAGGTGAAGATGAAGACAGAGTTTTGGGAGAAACACCTAACATATAAGAAACCTGAAAGTTCTCTAGCAAACAACTGGGAGCCACAGAGAGCTATGAAACAAATTTTCCCTTATGGCCCTATGTCAATAAAGTGTCAACCGTGTTGACACCTTAATCCTGGCCCTCAAAGATTCCAAAACTGTGAGACATTAAATTTCTATTGTTTGTGATACTGCTTTTGGCAGCCCTAAGAAGCTAATGCTGTAACTTTTCAGAAAAGGGCAAAGAATTGGCTTTTTTAGAGTGAATTAAGGCACTTCCACAGTGACACACCACTAGGTGCTCATACAGTAGAAATTCATTTCCTCATCCACGCTAGGAATCCCAGACAAAGGCAGAGTCACTTGTATTGTCGTGAGACCTTTTCCCTTAGTTTGCAGATAGCTTCCCTCTTTCTGACCCTTTATGTGGCCTCTGTGCTAGTATATTTTTGGTGTCTCTCCCTCTTTGTTAGGGACATCGGTCCTGTTGCCCATCGTCCAGAATTAAAGAAGGAAAAGTTTAATATAGCTCATAGCCCCAGTCCCTGGCTGGCTGGCTCCAAGGCAGAGACTTCACATTGGAAAGGCATGGTGGAGCAGGGGCAGAGTGTCAGAGGGGAAGGGGTGCGGGACCAGACACAGAGCACAAGGCCAAGTCTCCATGTCTCACCAAAGACACACCTAAAAGTGTGTTTCACCAACCCCTCAGGATGGATCCCAAAGCCAGTCAAGTTGAAACTCCACTCTAACCACACAAGGCCCCACCCTGGTGCTCTCATTTCAACACAATCACCTCTTTAAAGACCTCATCTCCAAAAGTGATTGCATTGTGAGAAACGGAGATTGACATTTCAACATATAAATTTTGAAAGGCCACAAGACAGCTAATAACCTAAAGGAAAGCAGTGGAGTTTTCATATAACATACAAAGAGGCTCTGTGTGGAGTGCCACCCGTCTCAGGACAGGGAACACATAACCATTTATTGGACCAAGTAAATCAAATGATTCTGAAGTTCGGATGCTGCACGCCTTGCATGTACTGTGTACTAAGTCAGTCTCGGGGCCCAGATTGTCTGATTGTGGCTTTGCCTGATCAGGCAGCTGTATACCTGGATTCACGCAGACTTCAGACTGCCTCACTTCCGGAAGCCACAGTAGGCATCCCTTGTCTGAAGCATCAGGCTGCCTGCTCTCCGTACCCTCAGCTGAGCAGGGTTCTCAAGGCCTGGACTTAAGGTTCTATCGTTTCTGCAACGCTCGTTGCAATGGATCAAGACCAGTACGTGGATGAAGGCTAGGTGTTCCACTGAGTCCAGCACCAGCTATGTCTAATTCTCCGTGCCTAAAAGAGGCTGAGGGCTCAGAGGAGGGGATGGGAGAGAGCTGAAGGAAGGAGAGTCAGTGAGCGAGCGAGTTTGTGGCCAACAGGAACCAGTTTTGCCCAGCCTGAGTGCAGACGCAGATGAGTAAGTAGGGTGACCTGTACATGTGTCTTCTTGAACAATTGAAAGAACAAAATGTAGCGCATATTAAACAGTTAGTGAGGCCTTTAACAACTGAAGTGGAGGTTCAACAGGAGCCAGAGAGCCGTGCTGGGGAACTGCTGTCCTAGATGACCAGTATTAGATATTGGCTGCTAGGCCTGATGCAGAGGAGGCTGTGTAAGCAGGACAGCCCCACCTCCTCACCCACTTACCTCTCTTCCACGTTTGTTTGATTTGGGACTTATAATAGGGTAATGGAAACTAAAAGCATTTTTTTCTGGTAAAATCTAAACAGTAGCAACCCTAATACACCATGTTAAGATAAGGGGGAAATGATGTATTTTTAAAGAGCTCTTATTTGGTTCTAACTTAAAAGCGACTGTATAAATTTCTTTCAAGTAATGTTTCCTTAATTATTCATTTTCTTTGGCACTAGTTAAAGAGCCAAGTAATGACTTCTGTCTCTTTATATTTAGTCTATTATTGTTTGAAAAAGGCCAGAGGAAGGCCAGAGCAGTAAAAAAAAAAAAATTGATATTTGCTTTTTTTTTTATTACCAGCAGCCAATGTAAAGGGTAATATAATCACCGGCAGCTGAGAGACAATGACATTTTTATAGACCTTCTGGCAACACTGGAGTGTGAAAGAGTCTGACAGGTATTTGGCTTTTCAGTCTGTTCTTTCAACTGCATTTCTCATCAGACTGACTGCTGGGCGTGCAGGCCCGAGGCAGCCCCACACCTCCCTCCGCTCAGCATTCTAAGAAGTTGAACAGCAGCTGTCTGTTTAAATTTGGCAATTTTATAGACCGGAGCCAAGGACAAATGCCTGCAGGACTCAGTTCACACAGTCCTGCGGCAGCCCTCCCTGTGGCCTGTGGAACCTCCTCTTGGATTCTCATATTCCTTGCAAACTTCAAAAGCTGGCGAACTTTACCAGTGGACTGGGACACCGGAGAGTCATTATCCTTTGGAACACTTTACCTTGGTTGTGTTTTTTTTGTGGGGTCATTTCAGTGCCAGTTTATGTACAAGAACCCACTGCTGCTCTCTCTTTCCTCGGGAAGACAGTGTGAGGCTGCTTTTTCGACACCCCGCAGTCTGGGTGAGCTCCTGCGCATGGGTCTTTCTAAGCCGTCCAATTGGAGACCTGGGTGGGCAGGCTTGGAATTTAGAACTCAGCCGGGACAGAAGAGAAGGATCAGGTTTCCATCTTCTATTGGTACAGTTCAGGTATAGGACAGGCGAGATAGTTATTAATTTTGGGTTTTTTCCTTTTAGCTGTGGTGTACACACACTCCCCCAACTCATGGTGGGTCAGTGTATAGTTTTTTGACTTCACTGTGGTGTACACTTAATATGAATTCAATAGAAATCATACTCCAAATTTTGAAGTTTGGTCTTTTCTTGACCTAGAGCTATTTGATCCCTTCTAAGCTACAGCTCGCCGCCATCCCCAAGATCGTAGGGGATACCAGCCATCATTCAGCGTGCTGCGGTACTAGACTGTGGTGTGTGGGGGTAGGTAGATTAAGTGCATTTCCCCACTTCTATTTTCAGCTTGGTGATGGGCTTATGGGGCTGTAACTCCATCATTAGTCAAGGAGTATCTGCAGAAAGATGCTCCTTCTAACTTCAAAGGGATTAATATTTTCCTCTGTAGCTCCTCCAGGGGACGTATATTCTTGTGCAGACTATATAAAGTATCTTGCTTTGTGCTTGTGATCGTGTAACATGAAGGACTAAAGTTAATGGCAATACCCAGAAGTGAAAATATGTAACATTAATGAACAAATGAATTAAAACTAAGCATACAGGCTTTTATGTGAGCGGTCTGCATGTTGCAGGCTTTTTATCCTTTCACTTTCTGTGGAGGACCAGCTAGGGAACTCTCCTTAAAAGAGGAGCGGTTGCCTCTGTTTTGGCTGAGTCTGACCGTATTTCCATGTACTGATATGTGCAGAGCTGGCTAGGACTTTTCCTTACCCCTTCAATTAGCTTTAAGAAATCAGGTCTAGCCAAGGTGCTGATGACAATCTTTGTAGATGGCAGGAGATTTTCCCTGAACCCCCCTGAACCCCTGTTGCTCCTTCGAGTGAGCTAGGATAAGGTGGGATGCGTGAGCCAATGTTCCATGCTGTCAGCTGGGATTGAGCTTCAGGAGTAGAGGCTATGACTTCCTGGGGCTTTAAACTTTGCACATCAGAGCTGAAGCACCAACCCCAAAACATTAGCTACTATCTCAATTGAGTTACGCAGATTACTTTTCTGCATATCCTTCTCTCTGCATATGGCAAAGGTGATTTCCAGCCTCCTACCTAGCCCAGCTCATAGCACTCAAGTACTTCCCGCCACTCTCACAGTCACTCATCCTCAAGCCACTCTCTTCCTCACAAATGAATAAATCTGGGATCAGTCCTGGGTACAGGCCTTGGTTCCAGATGGCCATCATCATGGCCTAACTTAGGACCCCTCGGCTTCCCATTACTACAGATATGTGTTACTGTCTTTGTTCTCACCATGGGCTGCACTGGAAGTGGTAGATTGGAATCAATTCACTAGAATTCCAGTAAATTTTCATTGGATCACAAATACAAACTTCCTGGGCTGAGATGGGGCTGGGAAGGGCTCTCTGTGACTTTTAACCACACGCTGGATCCTTTTTGGATTAGATGTTGAAACTTTGGTGAAATATACTCTTTTATGAGTTTATGTGAAGTGTGAGAAAATTGGCCTGTTTATCTTACTGCAGGCTCAGGATTCAGTACCCCCCCTTCCTACACTGGTGATCTCTCCTCTTGATGCCGAAAGGAAAATCTCACGTGAACTGGAGCTGAACAACTGGTTAATGCAGTTGAATATGCTGTCTATTTACTCCCCTCCACTGGTCCCATAGGATTAGTGAGATGAGTTTCAAAGCATGTATGGAATTCAGATGCTCCTACCTCAGGAAAAGAACTGTATTGCTCAGAACTGACTCTGTCATCGTGCAGATGAAAAAGCAGGCCTGGAGAGGTTAACTGACTCGCACAGAGAGATGGGGGTGTAGTTATTCCTGGGTATCCACGGGAGACTGATCCCAGACTACCCCAGTTGACACAAAAAACCCACAGATGCTCAAGTCTTTTATGTAACCTGTGAAACTCCCTTATTCCCTTCAAATCATCTTCAGGTTACTTAGAATACCCAGTGTATGTCAGTGCTGTGTGGATAGCCATTATACTGTGTTGTTTAGGGAGTAAAGGCAAGAAAGAGTCTGTACATGTTGTTATATATATTTTTCCTAAACATTTTTGATCTGAGGTTATTCACATCCCAAATGTGGAATCTGCAGACAAGAAGAGCAAGCTAGTCATGAGACAGAACTAGGGGTAAAATCACTGCTCAGAGCTCTCCCAGGTTTCCCAGCCCTCCTGCCCCTTCCCCCTCTCTTATTTTAGGTGTCTGTACCTGTAAATTCAGTTTTAGCCCTTTCCCATCCTCTTCTTTCTCTTTCACGTATAAGTCAATCTTGGAGGCAGCAATGAGACTAAAAATGATAAAGGAATTTAGTTACAGCTATTAAAATTAAGAGTGCCACAAATACTTGAGTCTTTCAACCGTGATCATAAATGAAACCTGGCACGGTGTTTGGTACTTAAGTTCTGGCAAAAGTGTGACCAATAGAATGACTTTGCTCCAGAGGTAATTCCCAGGTCCAAAAGAGGAATCTTTTACCTGTCCAAGAGGCAGTTCATCACCCCTTTTCATTATAATAACTTTTGTGTCTTTCTGTGAACCAAACATATATACATTTAAAAAGAAGAATCTTCCTGTGTATTTGTGGGTATATCCCTATGTATTTGTGGATATAATTTGGAGGTTATTGTATAATTATTTGGACACAACTATTTGCATTTCCTTTTTATGAATTCAGTTTTACTGGTGGTTATTAAGAAAGAAACCCCTAAATGCTCCTAGGAAGAATACAGGAAGTGTTTCTAGTAGGAACGTAGTACCCACTCCTGTTGGATGGTCTCTAATTGCTCCCCACTTCCTTGTGCATTTTCTTCCTTTGCTGCTAGTCTCTTTGCTGTAGGAAATCAGAACCTAATGATGAGATTGCCTCAGCTCAGAAAAGGAAATCTCAAAATCCAGCAGTTTGGCGTGCTGAGCACTTTGAACTGAAGGTCAGTGAATGGCCTCAGCAGCAAAGCCTTTCTGACATTTTCTTACCTTTTCTCTTACACTCCCTCCCTCTAAGGAGGGCCATGGAAACTAGAATTGCTCTGTTCCAAAGCCAGTCATAAAATCTAGAAATATTCCTCTAAACTTTCTCTTTCTTTCCTTTTAATTATTTTTCCAGGGCCAAGAGTAGAACCCAGGCCTTGCACATGCTATGCTGAGCCACACCCAATCTGTCTCTGACTTTGTGTGTCAGAGTTGCCCTAGAGCAATTCTCTGACTTAGTTTGTCCGATAGGGAGATTATCAGACTTCCATTTCAGAATGGTCCTGCCCATTATTCCCTCAGGAGGAACTAATACCAAGGAGACCAAGAAGAATTTGAACAACAGACCCCCCCCACTTGGTTGCATTACGTTATTCCCTTTTGTCTAAGCACATTTCTCTGTGCCTGTTCATTCTTCATCACACTCAAGCATAAAACAGACAACTTTTCTTGGATCTTTGTCTCTCCAGTTCCCAAGGCTTCCAAGTCATAGAGAACGTTGATTAAATAGATACATTATGCTTCTCTCTGTGTTAGGGATGTTGGCCATGATCTTACAATGGGGCGGAGAATTGTCACACATCTCCACCCCTATAATTCTCACCAGGCTGTCTTATTCACTGGTCTCCAGCTGTGTTCAGCCATGCAGGGATCTGGGACAAGATCAGAGGGCAGGAGGAAGGAGAGATAGTTGATTCTTCACTGTACTTTGCTGCTGTGGCTCTTCTGAGCCATGTCCCTGCTGGGTCACTGCTCTACCTCAGTTCCAGCTCTCTCTGAGCCAGATGACATGGTGTTGTCTCCAGGCCTGGGTTAGGGCTGACAGATGAAGGGCAGGTCATTCAGTTAGATTTAAACTTAAAGACCAGCAACGAGTAATTTTTTATACGAGCACATATGATACAATTGGCCCCTCACATCTGTAGGTTTTGGTCCGTGGACTCAATCAACTACACATCAAAAATATTTTGTCATTATGTCTTGTACTGAACATATATCGACCCTTTTTCTTCTCATTATTCCCTGAACAACACAGTATAACACTTATTTACATAGCATTTATATAATATTAAATAGTATGTGACCTAAAGGTAATTTAAACTATACAGGGAGATGTAGGTAGGTTATACATTAATACTATGCCATTTATAAAAGGCACTTAAGCATCTGTGGATTTTGGTCGCTGCAGCAGATTCTGGAGCCAATACCCATTGATACTGAAGAATGGGACACACCTGTACTAATAAAATTATTTGTGTTAACTTGAAATTCAAATTTAACTGGATGATATATGTCTTTCTCTGAAACTGATAACCTAATGCCTGAAAATTAAAGCTGCTTCCCACCTTGCTAAGGACTAGGAATTCTCAAGATCCCTTTTATGTTTCCCTTAAATGTATCCACAAGTCTGCTATAGGCCCCCTATTAAGATAATTACAACTTGAGTGAGGTCCTGTTTTCTTCTACCAGGATCACTGATATACTGTTTGCATACGACGGGCAAGGTTAGCAATGGGAAAGGGTGACTCCATGTCCACAGTGTCCAAAACAGATACAGTCAGGGATCTCCTGAGTGGGCATGCACACTTGTGTACTCAGCCACTTTGGAGACAGACATTCTACTTTGTCCTTTGTGCCAAGTCTTAGCCTTGCAGCCATATTCTATTATGAAGCCATAATAGAATTTAACAGAAATGCCTGGAACCTTGCTTTGGGCCAAGTTCTGACCAAGATATTATTCTTCTCATTCTTCCAGTCTGGTTTTGGTTTTATATTTATAACTTTTGATAGGTTTTTGCAGTCAGTCCATACTATAGATGCTCCTTGACTAGTGACAGGTCACACTGAGAACCTAGTATAATTTGAAAACCCTGCTTAGCAGCACAGTACGCTGCAGAGGGTCAGCTGTCTCCCTTCACGATGGAGGTATGGCTAGGCCCTGGGGCTGGCTGTTACTGCCCAGCATTGCCAGAAAAGAGCAGACACCTATCACTAACACCCAAGAAGGGTCCAAATGTAAAATTCCAAGTGCAGTTTCTGCTGAATGCATATTGCTTTTGTACCATTTTAAAGTGGAAAATGGTAAATCAAAGACCATCTGAATTTAGTATTGGGATAATTTCTCTTGGGCAGGCCTGGGATATTGCAGCCTGTGTTTTCAGTGCTATGCCTCACCTTATGCCCAGTGAATGATTTTAAAGCTACTAGCTTATGACAGCTTGTTACAAGTTCTGTTTATTGTTCAAAAACGTAGCGGAAATTCCACTCTGCCAACAGCCCCCTCGGGTGTTTACTTGGTAGGTGAATGGCAATAGTCCCCATTTAAAGTGATGCTAGAGAAATAAGGTTTTGTTCCCAAACCTGGGAACTGTGAGAGTCAACAAAAACTGAAAACACAAGCAAGGAGCAAGTATGGCCTGTGTCAGAGAATCTGTCTTTATTTTCTCAAACATCATTTTGTAATGAGTGTCAATCTTTGATGTCAGTACAGTGATGTATTCTTTACCACTAAGTTGTCAAATTGGGCCTTTTAGACAGAGACCACAGTCCCAAATTTTTGGTATCTACAAAACTGAATACAATAGCTGTTGCTTTTTAAATGAATGAAAGTACCTCCGTGTATATACTAATGGGTTCCAGGCTAGCTGATCCTTATCTTACCAGTGCCAAATTTTAATTTTCACTCTTAAAGTCAATTTCATTGAGGAATAATTTCATAGAATAAAATGTACCTCTGTTAGAATATATTCAGTGACTTGACAAATGTCAAGTCATGTTACAACCATTCTAATAAGAGACCATTTCCATCATCCCCCAAATTCCTCTGTGCCCTTTGCAGCCAAGTCTCCCACCTGACCACTTTTGATTGGAAGTCATCCAGCAAACAGCCCCTCCTCTTCATCTGATAAAGGTACTGAGTGCACGTGCACTTGCTACTGACATCCAAAGCCTTCATCAGGAATAGCAGTTACTGTGGTATCCTTAGAAGTGGGTGTTAGGTTAGACAATTCTTCTTTTTCGCTAAACAAACCTGCACAGCACTGCTTGGGAAGTTCTTGCTTGCTTTTGAAAATTTTTAAATCTTCTTTCTGACACATACTGACATCTGTATTGTGTGTGCCACTGTGTTTTAAAAATCACTATTTGCTTTTTGCCATATCTTTGCCTCATTTTCTTACTTGCTTCATCTGATCTATGGTTTGGAAAATCAGATAAGCAATCTTATTAGAACCACTTAATGCAGAGGTAAGTAGGACTTTTCTGCAACTGATGAGCCCAGATTTAGCATGCTTGCTTGGTTACATGCCTGCTCTCCAATGATTTTGTGTCTTTCAGGTTCTTGGCTTTTGACCACTCAAGCTCAGCCATTCTCAGTGCTCAGCTTCCCATTGGCTCACCAGAGCAACTGAGGGCTGATTCTGCGATCACCTCAGTGGGACCTGGAGTGCGGTCTGGGCAGCCACTTTCCACATTCATTTTAAAGGCTGAATGATAGAGATTTTGCTCATGTCACATTTAGTTTTCAACCTCTGAGTGTGGAAGCCTATTAAATTCTAGCAATCTTCTCATTAAGAATTTTAGAACAATTGTTTTTATATCAGTGATTATAGTTCAACTACCTATACAGTGATTTTGAAAGTCTTCCATGGGGCCTCACTAAGAACATTTACAAAAGGAGGATTGGACTCACTGACCCTGCCATCCTTGGCCTTCTTGGAGGCAGCACTGAGTGCTGTGGTTCAAGCACAGACTGTGTGGCTTTTGGCCACGATGGAGGAACTACCAAGGAGGCTCATGGGATTCCCTGTATTCCATTTGGAAATAGCCAAAAAGACCAGAAAAGAAGGAAAAAGCCAATCTGGTCATTTCTAAAGGTCAGGAGTACAAGTAAAAGTGGGTGTGGATTCTTGTTGCTTTGTGAGTTGAATACCTTGCAATAATAATAATAATAAATAATAATGATAATATATTCAACAGTGGTGCATAAAGTAGCTAAATCTGCAAAAAAGCAGCTAACTCGTAGTGACTCTTCACGGTGAGAAGGGCTTTCTCAGACCCTTAATTTCTAGGGCCTGGAGTTGGCCTGCTGGCCTGAGGCATCTGATGATGAAGGGTGACCTGTCATACGCATAGCTCCAAGGGATGGAGGTGTATGGTCAGTGGTCACTCTGGGCCTGGTTCTGTGGGAAGGTTGGGAAAAAGTAAAAGCCAGAGGGTGATAGGGGAAGAGGAAAAACATCAGAATAACTAGGAAAGAGAGCATCTATAAAACCTGTTTAGTTGTAAAATTTTTATAGTTATTTCTAATAGATAAACCAATCTAGTTTTAGATAATTGCATATGCAAGGTAAGCAATAACATTTATGGCTAGAAAGCAATGTAGGCATGAATTTCTTCCCAAAGATTTGTGTAATTTATATGTAAAAGATAATGAAAACGTATCACAACTCCTTTCTTCACTTAGTAGTTGGTAGCCATTCGCTATGGACTGAATGTTTGCTCTGCTTCTTCCTCCTCCAGTTATATGTTGAGTCCCTAACACCATTTAGAAGCTGAGGACTCCGGAAGTAAT
Source organism: Dinomys branickii (assembly GCA_004027595.1). NCBI lineage: Eukaryota > Metazoa > Chordata > Mammalia > Rodentia > Dinomyidae > Dinomys > Dinomys branickii. The sequence goes on along the minus strand of PVLD010020705.1, from coordinate 7,175 downwards.
TAGATCATTCTAAAGGTGGAGACGTGAGGAGTGGTAGTGGTGCACTCATAACAGTGATGCCAGGGCGTTCTTGCTCTCCTCCCACCACGTAGGATGCAAGGAGAACCGAGTTGTCTGGAAACTAGAAAGAGAGCCCTCTCCAGAACCCCACGTGCTAGCACTGATCTCAGACTTCCAGGCTCTAGAACTGTGTGGAAGAATTGTTATTGTTATTTATAAATTTTCCCACTCTACAGTCCTTTGCTTTACACAGCCAAAAGGGTCTAAGGTGCCATCTGTTGGCCCATGCATTACCTGGGTCACTCTCTTTGCCTCATCCTATTTCCCTGTTCCCTTGCATGGAGAGCCACTTACAGTGATCTGATTTTGTATACTGTACTTTTTATCAACTTGTTTAGGAACTGTCACCCTCACCAGACTATAATGTCCACGAGGAGGAACATTAGTCTGCCCTGTTCACTTATGCATTTTTAGAGTTGAAGAAGTACCTGCTACATAAAAAATATCAGCAAACATCACACTTCATTACATTACAGAACCTAGTTCACAGCCTTTAAAAATGCCAGTAATTGATAAATGTCATGCATTTTCATGGAACATATTTAAAAATTGAAAAATGAAAAAAATGAGCCCCAATTTCCCTTTGTAGATATAACATGCAGATCTCAACTTTGTCCTTCCAAGAGTTCTTCATTCATTCACTTGTAGCAGAGGCTGAGTGAGACTTTAGCTATTCATTAAGGGACTCTTCTTCTTCCATGCTGACCTGGGGAAATGCAGTCTCCTTGGAGCAGATGCTTGTACTTCTCTCAGCACCTGGGCGCCTCCTGTGACTGTGCAAATGGGTCCCAAGAAGGATCCTGATTGTGAACACGATTTTGGGAACTGGGTCACTGAGAACTTGACTCAGGCCATGTGCTTTAATTGAGGCAGAGAAAGTTTAAAGAATTAGTTTTGGCAGCATAAATAAAGAATGATAGCAAATTCAGCCTGAGTTCTTTAGAAGACTGGTCAAAGTTTCTATTTCTCTCTCTGCTTATCGAACACTATGTAAAAAGTTTGAGAAAAGATCTTAAGAAGGAAGTCCTAGGCCTCCTGGTGATGTGAGCAATGGGGCTTCTACCAATTATTTAAAAAGAAAATCATTGTTATCAATTTGTCTCCTAAGAAGATTAGAGGAACCACAGTTAAAGTCAGATTTTTTTTTAAAATAACGCTAGTGTTTGTTTGTTTATTTTTTAATTTTAAAGATAAAAGAATATAAACTCGAATAACACAAAAACAATAAGGAAATACACAAATTATGGGGAAGATAGTAAGGGATTGACAATGAATGCTGTTTTACATAATATCATCTTCATATTCATTACTCAGTTATCTCAAAAACAATGAAGGAAATGCACAATTATACAGAAGATAATAGGGGATTAACAATGGCTGTTGTATTACATAATGTTATCTTCACATTTCTTCCTCAGTTATAAATCAGTATAACACATAAACGACAAAGGAAACAGAATTATAGAGCAGATATTGGGGAATTAAAAATGGATGCTGTATTACAAAATGACGTCTTCACTTTTGTTACTCAGTTACACAAATGATGGCACATTCTATTAATCAAATAGTTTTCTGCACCCTCATCTCCATTGTTCTCCCACCCAATCAGTCGTCTTCCCTCTGACAGTAACTGTACTTTTTGCTTTATTTACTCCATCGGGCTCTCACATTGGGGAGGCACATGGCTGCTTCAAATTACTCTGTAACAAATGTGGGTGCACTCAAACTACTATGGCACTAGGTGGAAAAGCACCCATCCTCAAAGACAGTACATAGGCAGGGAACCAAATACAGTATGGTCATACCCCATTAATAAGCCCTTGAGGCCCTTGGGGATCCAGTCCAGTCCGAGGGTTCACCGTGTGGACCGCTGGGCCCCACCGGAGGACTGCCAGGCTCCGCCCCAACAAGGCACTCCCGGGGACACAAAACAGTCTGCGGGGGCCTGGTCTAATCGATCTTCAGTGCTGCTGCTCCCCGTCCCTTACAGCTGGGCACTGGGCGCACTTACGATGCTGGGCACAAGTGGCATGAGGTCTCCCCCACCTGTGCTCACTGAGGTAGTCCAGAGTTTGTGCTAAGTTTAGTTATTAGTTCTAGGACAGAATTGGAGGATTTTCTCAGGTCTTCCGTGTAGAGTATGTTCTTGTCTCTTGGACTCCAGGACTGCTGCTTTTTCATGTAATTTGTTGCTATGGGTTCATACAAGGTTCATATATGCAAGCAGTATCAAGTCCCTCTTGGTGCTCATATTAGTAGTTTAGGGTGAGTCCTGAAGCCCGTGGACTTAGCACTTTGCTGTCAGGAACATGTGTTGACTGCTTGGGCCACCAAGACTCAAGGTGCTCAGAGACAGAGTTCAGGGTGGGAGCTGGGGCCTGGTAACTCAGCTCGTGCTTCCTGCTTGGTGTTGGAGTGAGAAGGGTGTGGGGCCATGGGGTCCACCTCCATCTGCAGCTCTGTCTTACTGTTGTGCTCCAGTTCCCATTTGTTCTTTGGCTGGGTCCCTGGAAATTGCTGTGGCCTGGGGTTGCTGCCACTGCTCTCTGCTGCTCTCTGCTGGTAGTTGCTCACACAGTGGAGAGGTAGGAGGCCACAGCCTTGGGGCAGGAGTAAAGCTGGGTGTGTTGGGCTGTGCAGTGTTTGCTTTGACTCCACCTTACCTCAGGGAGCTGATTAGAAAGGTTGCTGCAGAATGGGCATGCTGCTTTAATGGCAGTTGTAACTTCTCATCCTCACACTGGGTTTGACAATACCTCTCATCCACTGCTGCCTCTTTTCTGGGCTGCACTTTCTCCGCTCTGGTTTTGGACCAGCTCTCAGAACTGCTCTGCCCTGGCCGAGTCAGGATGCTCCCACGAGCACAGGCCTCTGAAACTGAAGCCTCAAGTGCCAGAATGAGGGAGCGGGCTGAGGGTGTGTACGGAGTGGTGGCTCCCTCCTTTTCCTCCTTCTCTTCCTCTAACTGCACGATGGCGGCCTTCTGAGTTTGTCCTCCAGGGGAGGTCTGGTTGGCTCTTTCTGAGGGCTTCAATTCTCATTTCAGGTCCTTGCTGGGTCCGGGGGGCCACTTCTCTCCCTCTTGTCTCTCTCATGTTACTATATTCCAGTGTCTGGGTGTCGATCCTCCAGGAGGATCTTTCTCTGCTGCTTACCCAGTCCCCATCTTCCCGGAAGTCCCCTACTTTTAAAAACAGTTCTAATGTACTCCAAAAATGTAAGGTATCCCTGAATCAATTACATGCTTCTCTGACTTTTGTAAAATTTTAAAAGGATAAAAATTACAGATAGAGAAGACCTCAAGGCCTAGGGTTAGGTTTGGGCCTCCTAGAAGGATTCTCTGAGATAAAGATACAAGTGCAAGAGGTTTACTTTTTATGTGACCTTGGGAAGCCCAGGAAGGGTCAGGGAAGTGTGAATGACAAGGAATGGAAAGGAAGCCCATAGAGGAATCAGGTGTGCTCATGAACAGGTGACTGCAGCAGGTACCGGTGCTCTGTCCCACTGTGTCCCTTGGAGGGTGTAGAGACACACCTCACACCTGACATATGAGAAACCTGTTGTGGCATATTGCATTCATACCCTTCATGACTGGTTAGGGGCTGTTCATCTGGGGTAAAGGTCATTTTCTGGTCCATTTAGCCTTCCCTGCTGAATGCTGAGGTCCTCCTGAAGCCAGGGAAAACCAGATCCAGATATTGGAAGCCATCCAGGTGACTCAGAAAGGTGAGTGCTTACATAGGGGGTCACAGGTGGGGTATAAGGGCATGTGCTACACCTGAGGTGTCTTTCTCTAACTGCATTTCCACCAACCAGCTCTGACTAGGGGTTAATAAAACTGTTTATCTGTTAGAAAAGTGTTGTTCTGATGTTCATTTGGCTTTGTTTCCTTGCCCATAGGCTCCTTGAGTGGAAAGGGAGATTGCCAGCTCTCTCTCTGGGTTGAACTTGCCCAGAGATAAGAATATCTTCAGAGTGTGGGTATAGAACAAAATATCTGCAGGAAATTGTCCTAACAAGGAGCTCTCTGTTCTGGAGGTGGGAATCTTATTCCTGGGCAGCAGTATCTTTCTTCTTTCTTCAACACCATCCATCCAGCCCTGACTTCTGTGAGCATCTCTATGTGTCTCCTCCCTTCCCTAACCCTAGCAAAGCTCTCCTCTAAAGGCTCATTCTCTGCATTTATCTTAGAGCTGAAAATCTAGCTGCTAATGCTAGATTTAGGACTCCCCTGATGAAGAAGAGGAAGAAGAGGAAGATCCTGATGGTTAAACTTGTAGAACATATACTTTGAAAGTAAAATATCCCACTGTTGTCTGAGGATCATTCTTATTGTGATATTTGCTGTGCTAAGAAATACAGTTCTTTGGATTTTTCCATCAATTTTTATAACTTCCTTCGCTTTTTATTTATTAGGAATTATTTACAATGTCAACTCTGTAATACTTTATTGTTTTTCAGGGATTCAGACTGCAAGGATATAATTATCTGTCTACTTTTCTAGATATTTATTTAATACAAATATATGTGTATGTGTGTTATTGCATATATTTCAAATACATATATATTATATATATGTTGTCTTCCTTTTGAATCAGATTCTTATTGTATTGTTTAATGATATACTATACACTATTTTATGAAGTTATTATAAAAAATAAAAAAGATATTTATGCGCTAGCATGGAAAGATAATGATAAAGTTTCTGTGAAAAATATGAGCAGAATAGTAAGAAGATTTATAAGAAAATGTAACAATCTCACTCCATGTTACGGTGTAGATCTAAAATGTACCCCAGATGTACCCCACTGAAAGTGTAGGCCAAGATAGACCTGTCCTCCTTTAAATTGCAGTGGTGGTATTTTGTCCCAGTGATGGGAAAGCTAATGTCTATGCACTTCACACTCTCTTTTTGTTTAAAGGAAGATCTGGAAGAAGCCACACCAAATATTCTAACAGTATTTGGAGGCAAAGAAGAGATGTCAAGGCAAAGAGATTTTCATGTTTTACTTTGTGTGTTTCTCTCATTTGATTCCTCTTTAAAGAGCACAGACATTTAAAAAAAAAATAAACTAAAACAGGAAACAAAAATCTACCAGCCTTGCAATTGGTCTCACAAGAAGAGGTATTTTCCGTACCTGGACATGCTGCTCTGGGAGCTGGCAAAGGCCAGGAAGAGGAGGCTTTAGCCTCCATCCTCCAAGAACTCCTGGCTTCCTTCTGCACCAAAGGAGACTGGGTCTGGGCAGTGCCGAGATGGGCACAGGGCAGAGGTGGACAGGAACCGCCTGTTAGACTGATGGAAACAGTATTATGGGAGGAGTGGAGGCCAAAGGTCAGGTAAGTGAGTGATGTACAGGGAAAGTGTCAAGTAGGAAGTGTCCCTGTGTCATCGGGCACTTACAATGACACACCCCACATAACAGTGTGATGGGGTGGTTTGGCCACCTGCCCTTGTGTCACTTTGCCTCTCCCCACTCACTCCCTTGCTGCCCCCACCCTGTAGTCGTTGAACCGGTCAGAATCTGGTGCAGTCATGGAGATGCACTGCACAGACCACAGTCATGCCGTTAAAAAGCTGTACCCAGGAGTGTTATTTTGTGGCACTCTCCATATGTCTTTTTCCACATGGTAATGCTTCTGCTAGTGCAGGGTCCATGGGCTCTGTGGGTAAAGGGACTCAGACAGAATAGAGCCTTCAGGAAGTGGACATAACTCCATCCTCTGTTCCTGCAACAAACTTCTGCAGGTATTGTAGCACATCTCCTGTGGTCTGCTTTCCCCATGTAGAGGCCAGATTCAGTAGGAAAGCCTGGAAACTCTATTTAAGTCTGGAAGTTTTCTAAGCATAAGTTCAACCCAGCTTTAACCAGATAGCCTTATATAAGAAGTTTCTGGGTTGGATGAAATATTAATATAGTTACTGATATTGTTCACATTTAGTTAATCTTTTTAAAGCATGACTTCTCTGAGAATGAACAGAGAGGAAGATAAGCAGAATTTTGGCATTCTTGGTCCCTTATCAGAATACCATCTAATGTTAAAACACCATCAGCCTTTTATAAAATTAGGAATTTGAGAGTTTTTGAGAAAGGTCTTTCTTAAATATTTTAAATTTTAAATACATTAATTTAACTGTGAGAAAGCCATTTGTTTTACATTTCACATATTTCTAATAGTGCTAGGAAAAAGGAAACCTTAATTTATATTGATAAAATTACTTTGGAAGCTGATATGTGGTAGGTGTTACATTGTTGTGCCCAGAATATTTTCAAAACCAGTTTGTTTTCTTCTATATGTCCATGCAAATGTAACAACTAAAGGAAAATTCATCCAATGACTTTTGTCAGTTGGTTGATATATGCCTTGTCTACTTTAAAAACATTTGCAATATCTCTCTGTCATCTTAGACCCTGACAGACCATCAAAATGTGTTCCTGGAACCAATGCTCAAACACATTCTCAGCGTGTGATAATCAAAACAACTCTGCAGTTCCAGTCTTAAATATCTGTTACTGTTGCTCAGTAGGAAAACTGTCTATACTTCCATTTCCTTTTGACAAATCAATGCAAGAGCATCGCCACCACATAAAATGTGGATAAGAAAAGATCCCTGCTTTTTTTGCTTTGTTTCTCAACTATCCACCGGAAATACTTAGATGCTCAAAAATAATTATTATAATGCTAAGTATCTGGTATGGAAGGTACGGCAGCTGCTATTTTCTGGTTTACACGGGATAATTGCTGAAGAATGGAAAGGAGCCCATTAAGTCCATTCTTAACAGGTCTGATTTCCCTCGGTTTAGTTAACATTGTTCCCATTTCTTAAATCCTACAAAACTGGGCTTCCTTCCGCAAGTAACCTGCCCATGTCTATTTCTTTTCTACTTTGAATAGGCACCCCTCAGTGTTTACATTTTTTTTTTATTTTAGAAACATAAAAGTACAAAAACATATTGACAAACAGACACCCATTATCATAGAAAATAGTACAATCACAACTAATCTATAGACAAGGTGATATGGCCTCAACAGTAGTTGTTGCTTTATCCATTGATATCTTCGAATTGTAGATGTATGGACCCATATACAGACATGCAAATTTAGTCAGACAG